>LJIJ01004775.1:0-13661 GCA_001718145.1 Orchesella cincta
GTGTGAGAGGCTGGTCGGCTATTATCCCTCACGACTATAGCGCTCACTTCCTTCTACGCTTTGAAATGGTAAATTCCGACTCAGTCAAATGGACGATGAATGCTTGCAGAGAAACGATAACACGGATTTAACCTAAAATAAGGAACTATCGATAATCGATGTAATAGTTTCTAATGTCCCTATTTTATTCACGATTAAATCACAATTAATCAACAACAATAATTAATTTCTCCCATAAATGTAATAGTTCTAGGGTTATCTATAGGATAATCTTAATTAACAAACTGACTTGACTATCAAAGTACACACTTCCAGATCTCAAGACAGAATGAACAAGAATGAATGAAAACGAGAATGTTCCGCTCCTCTTCAAGTAGCAAGAACGAAACAAGAAAAAACAGGAAAATCTACACGCCGACTCAGCGGCAAATATAAACTAGGGGAAAGTGTGACAAAGTGAACAAAGGATATTTTTAGACGCTACATACAACTTATCTCCACTTTTCACATCCTCCCACCTACTTTTACCTAGTAAAAGTACAAAATCTAATAAAATATCATATACAAATAATCATAAAATCAATAGTTCCAAGTTCCATATCGGCAGGGTTTGTTGACACGACGTCCGCTTCGGGTCTCAGTCACACGCGAATCTGCATCCGGAACTTGCTTTGTAGTCTCCTCCACAATCTTCACAGGTACAGCAACTTTCTCTGAAGAAGACACTTCCAAAGGGTATAAACGTTGAAGGGGGCGTAGGAGAACTCCTTTGGCAGTTTTCACTTTTGCCACTCGAACCTTCTTATCTCGACCAGGAAAAATCTCCAGAATGCGTCCAAGGGGCCACTCAAATCTTTTCTTATTATCCATCCCCACTAGGACAATGTCACCAACATCTGGAGTCTTCACCTGCTTCTCATTCCCTCTGCACCAGGTTGGCTAGATACTCCTTCCGAAATCTTTGCTGTAGGGCTTCCTTCAAGGCAGCCAACTTTTTGTAAGCTCCTCTAGGTCAGCCGCGGATAGGAGCTTCACGTTCAGGTAAACCGGAAACAGGGAGGTCTCTCAAAAACATATTAGGGGTAAGCGGGAGCAAGTCATCCCCATCCTCAGTCACAGTGGTCAGGGGTCTACTGTTGATCGTGTGGGAAATCGCCCAAGGCACCTGTTGAGCTCCAACATTGTCAGCTTGGCTGTTCCGATCATTCGCTTCAACAGGTCCTTCAAAGTCTTCACAAGGCGTTCCCAAAAGCCGCCCCACCACGCTGCAGTAGGAGGGTTGAAGCTCCACCTGATTTCCCGTACATGAAGTTTGGCTTCCAGTTTCTTGTAGTTAGTAACTTCATGAGGGAGTTGGCACCAACAAAATTCGTCCATTATCGGAGTAAAGTTTACTGGGCGTCCGATAAGTTTGGTAAACTTTTCCAATGAGTCAAAAAGCTTTCTGTGCTTATTGACTCCACAACGTCAAGAAAAAACTCCACGGTAGACTGCACAAGTGTAAAGCACCACCCAAGCTTTCTTTCCGCCTTTCATCATAAGGGGACCGGCCAAATCCACCAGTAGTCTCAAATGCACACGATGTCTTCACACGGTCAACTGGCAGTGGCGCTGGGTCACATTCCATAGGCTTGGTTGAGTGGCGTTTGCAAATAACACACTTGCGGATGACACGTTGAACCGTTCTCCTTCCCTGTATTATCCAGTATTTTCCCGAAGGCTTCCGAGTACACTTTGTGTTCCTCCATGGCAGTTGGAACGATGAGCGTATTCTATAAGCTGGAGCACGTACGGGTCATCTTTGGAAGCAAAAACGGCAACTTGAACAACTCCTTGTCATCTCTTTGTAGCAATCGCGTCTTCACATGAAGTAGTCCAATTTCGTCTTGAACAATACATAATCCTGGGAGCTTGGGTATCGACGGGAAATGCACTTTCTGTATTTCTTTAATTAGATCCCTTTCACCCAATCGCAGCTCATCCAGGGACAGATACTTGCAATGATTTGGTATATCGCCAGCTAACTTCTTCTTGCAATTCATGATGAACCTTCTCACCCAGGCACGTACATTAACAATTTTCCTGTAAGATGAGAATCTTGGTTCCAACACTGGCACCAGAACATTGACTTGCGCTGACTTTTTCTTCTCGCAGTAAACAGCAGCTTCATCTATTTCTTCAAGAGTAATAGGCCATTTCTCCTCACTCTCCTTCAGCCAGGCAGGACCCTCCACCATTTGGACTCCACGAGCTCTGCAAAAGAACATCCTCGAGGGCAGGTCGGCAGGGTTCATAACACCAGGCACATGTCTCCACACTTTCTCCTCCGTTAGCTTTCGGATTTCGCGTACTCGATTTCCCACAAAGGTTCCCCAGTCTTCGTTTCTGCGTATCCAGGCTAGGGCAACGCTCGAGTCGCTCCACAGGTACATTATTACATTGGAAAGAGAAAGTGATTTCACAACACTTTCAGGAGACGAGATCCAATCAGCATCCCATTAACTCAAGGCGAGGGATTGTTATTTTCTTGCTGTTTTCCCCACAGGTGCAAGTCTTGACTTTGCTGATAAAATTGAACAGCTACTTTATCATCTTCTTCAACTCTGACAAAACCACGGCTGCGTAGGCATATTGGCTAGCATCACAAAACATGTGTAAGGATAATTTTCCTTCTGGGTGACTGCTACCAAAAGCATTGCGTGGCACACGAACATGAGTGACGAGTTGAAGGTCTCTGTGTCCATTTAAGGAACTTCTTAGCCTCTTCCTGACTCCATTCTTCATCCCAGCCTCGCTTCAAAATCCATGATTCTTGTAACATTAGTTTTGGCTGGAGTAGAGCAGGAACGCAAAATCCCAAAGGGTCGAATACTTGAGCCACGAGAGAAAGTACATTTCTCTTTGTAATGATTGGGATGTCATCAGGAGTCCATTTCTTTGGCAATGAGCAATACAGTTTATCCTCTTCCTATCCCACTTGAGCCCAAGTACTGACGTAGTTTGTTGCTCGTGAATCCTGTCCATGTTTGACTCCCACTGGCGGAGATCCATTTTCGCTTCTGACAGGATTCCAATAGCCCTTTTCTTGAAAGTTTCATATTCATTTTCATCATGAAAACTCGCCACAAGGTTGTCCACATACAAGGAATGTTTGAGCTCATCTGCTGTAGATTTATCTTCCAATGAGACGTTGTCCAGATGATGTTCAATCACGGCTGCAAGAATGAACGGACTACAGTTCATTCCGAACACCACCCTTGCATGTTGGAACTGAATTATTTTCTTGCGAGTCTTCGGATCCTCCCACCATAGAAATTTTTGGAAACCCCGATCGTCATCAGCAACCCCAATCATTTGGAACGCCTTCCGGATGTCCGCCACGGCAGCTTTCTTCTTTCTCCGGAAACGAAGTAAAATTGAGGGTATAAGTTCTAATAGATTCGGGCCCTTTTCCAAACATTGGTTGAGGGAGGGAAACTTTCCATTTTTGCACGACCCATCAAATACTGGGCGAACTGGTGTCGTGCTGCTTTCAGGCTTGAATACTGGGTGATGGGGGAGAAAGTGTTCATTTTCCACAGTGGTACTCTTCTCAATAATCCCCTCATTTTCCCAGTCCTTGAAGATTTGATCATAGTTGTCTAGTTCATTTTTGCTGATCAATCTTGCTGTAGTAGACTGGAGTCTCTTCTCACAAATAGTACGGTTGGATGGAGGAAAATACGTTCTTATCAACCCAGGGCAGCTTCACACATATCTTCCGTCTTGATTTCTTGAAATATTTTCTTTCACGGAAGTTTTGACTTCTTCGTCATGCTCCTCCTGGCTAACCTTCTCGCTTCATCTTGTATTCCGAGCGCATCCAGACTCCAAAGTTTTGACAGGTTGTCGTCACATACCGATAACGTTAAACTGTATTTGCATAATTGCAACTCACGTGACTGCTGATAGGTAATTCACCACTTAATGTCCAGCCAAGCACGGTCTCCATTGCAAAAAGCCCACCGGAAGTTTTGTATGTACGTCCTGTCATCAATGATCCCCACAAGTCGCTCCCAATCAGGATTTGAATCTGGGCAGAGTCAGTCCACGTGTCATTTATCTTGATACGCCGCTCCTCCAGTTCTTTGAGCCAGGGTCCTGATGGTACAACTGGGCTTGATCCACACAAAATGTCCTCATTCATCAGCTTAACTTGAATATTGTCTGCCTGTTGCAAACCACGCATGATGACATTGAACTTGGATTTCATTCTAGGTTTCGTTACTGTCCCTCCAAATAGGGTGTTTTGGATAGTCAGCTTCTCGACCTCCTCACATTGTAGTTTCTGGGCTAAGGAGGTGGCTACATAGCTCTGCTGGCTACCGTCATCAAAAAGTAAACGAACCTCTTCTTCTCTACCGTTGGTGCCTCGCACTCGAACCCGGAGAGTCTTCAATAACACTAAATTTCTTTTAGCAACTTGATTGCTGTTACTGGAAGTTTGACTGGAATCCTCTGGCTTGCTGAAATCCTCAGGCTCCTCCCTTTTCTTCTCTGACCCTTTCTTGGTATGGGTGGAACTGCTGCTGGCTTTTTCTTCCCTTTCTTCGTCTTTCGACACATTATGGTTAAGTGCCGTCCATCGCATATAAAACATTTGACATTTTGCTTACACCGTTTGGAGCTATGACCTTTTCTCAAACATTGGAAACAACAACCACTTTCTTTAACTTTTTCTTGTCGTTGTTCCTGGTTCATACTCCTGGCTTTAAAGCAATCTTCACTTCGATGGCCGGGCTTATCACAGAAGATGCAACAGTTCCCCTCGTTCGTGGTCACATGTAATGAGGCTGCTGTAGGAATTTCAGTCTTCTTATTTATTTCCAGTCCCAAATTTCTTCACAGTTGTAACTGCGTTTTCCTTTCACTGAACCCATGTTGGGCCATCTCGGCTGTACTTCGTTTTCGACTTCACGTCTAAACTCCATCAGGAAGTCGAACTCTTTCTTGGGGGTACAGCGTTTGGGTCGTCCTTTCCATAATTGTTGCTCCTCTGCCACGCCGTAATGATTTCTCAGGGAGACAGGACTCCACAAGGGCAGCAGGAGCACATCTACCATCTCGGACGTAATTCCCAGATTCCAAGCTTGATATGCGCCTCCAGCGTGTCGTAGGTTTCTGAGATTCTGGAGCCTTCACGGGAGTTCTTGACGGTAATCTTGAGTAATTCTCGAACGTAAACCCGCTTCAGCAGTCGCTCCTTCCCGAACCGTTCCTTGAGGGCTGCAATAACCTTGGGATAATTCTCAGCTGTTTGTGGATAGGATTTAACCAATGTTGCTGCTGTTGTTCCTTCCACCATGGCTTGGCTGAGATACTGGAACTTGTCACTTGCATGAACCTTGTCGTCTTCATGGATTTGGAAACTGTGCCCACCAACCAAGCCAATCAATTATCTCCCCTTTGAATTTCTGAACCTCTATTTTCGGGAGTTTGTATGTCTTGTTGAGGGTCGATTGTCCATCCAGCATTTTCGGTATCGGTTTGACAAAGTCCTCCACTTCGTTCTGATAGTGAACAATTTCGCACTATATGCTTCACATGCGTCGTACTCCACCTGGATCTGGTCGTCGTCAAAAGTTTCTTCTAACGTAGGTGGAGACGTCATATATCCATCACTGAACTATCCATACCCATCAATTTGTTGCCGTTAACCTCCAACCTTCCTAGTAAATCTTTCAGTTGTCGAGGGTTGGGTACTTCGTTCAGCATTTCCATGTCCAGCTCGTTGCACAGCTTCGTCACTGTCGCACGCACTGGAGCTCGTTTTCTCTTCAAAGCCTCCATGGTCCTGGTCAATTTCGAATCGGGATCTCGGTGGAACCTCCAATTGATGTGAAGAGCTGGTCCTATAATCCTCACGACTATAGCGCTCACTTCCTTCTACGCTTGATATGGTAAATTCCGACTCAGTCAAATGGACGATGAATGCTTTGCAGAGAAACGATAACACGGATTTAACCTAAAATAAGGAACTATCGATAATCGATGTAATAGTTTCAATGTCCCTATTTTATTCACTGGCTAAATCACTAATAATCAACAATAATTAATTTCTCTCTATAAATGTAATAGTTCTAGGGTTATCTATAGGATAATCTTAATTAACAAACTGACTTGACTATCAAGTACACACTTCCAGATCTCAAGACAGAATGACAAGAATGAGTGAAAACGAGAATGTTCCGCTCCTCTTCAGTAGCAAGAACGAAACAAGAAAAACAGAATCTACACGCCGACTCAGCGGCAAAATAAAACTAGGGAAAAGTGTGAAAAGTGAACAAAGGATTAATTTTTAGACGCTACATACAACTTATCTCACTTTTCACAACTTGAGCTTGTTGCTATTACATACAATAGTTTACCAATAATGGTTTTGACTGTAGCATTTTATATGCCCATCGCATCAAAAAAATAGTACTAAATCCATTGTACGATCAAAAATGGAAGTAAGATATCTGTCTCGACTCACATTCAATTCCTTAAAGATCCAAACAAAAAGCAAACGGTTTCAAGACATTACTGCTTTCTCCTACCTTTGACATGCTCATTCCTTTCCATTCATTCAAAATCCGACTGCTTTCACTATAGCAAGCTGTTGCATACGGGAGGGCAGTTATAAGCGTGAGTAGAAATATTGCAGAAATAGAGGAAGCCCAGTAACATACCAAGGAACTAGGCTCAAGCCTTTCACCGTCATTGAGAAAGTAATCACGATGATGGCATAACCTGATCCCATTACGATAAATACCATATGCTCACCACAGATTTCCCTGTTTCTTGAAGACACACAAATGCCATGTAATTTCTCATTCCCTTGTTAAGGTTCTCTTTTGAAACTTCTCTAATTGCATGTAATGAGCTTAGGCACAGTAACAAAGGCAACTGCGACAATCAGAATATAGCTCGCAGTCCAAAACACTTCTGATATGTGGTAGTATGCAAGTATTATCCTGCATATGCCCATCAGTTTGCCAGGCGTTGTTCCATCATGTATATCCACAAATAGTAGCTAAAGTCGAAGTTCATATTCATGAAATTACTCAAGAATATGGCACATGCTGTCATTAAGGGACAGAGGCTCACTAGCTCTAATGCCCAATGCATAGCAGGATTCCAATCGCGTCATATTTTTCTCCTCGGATAAACTTGCCGAGTTCTGTAAAATTTAAATAGAATTAAGAATGAAATGTTTTCCCAGTTTTATAAATAATTATACCAATACAATTCACCTTGAACCAATTGTTTTAAGCATGAAACCAAACCAGTGGGTTCGTTAGTCTCACTCAATCGATTCTGCTTTTCTCGAACTATGGGAAACCCAAGAGCTATGAGGTTGTTGATATAGGTGACGAATACGTCCCTGTGGAAAAGGAAGAGATTGTGCTCACGATGAAAATGTTGATTTGCAAAGAATTCAAAACTGGCTATCCAATTCAGCAGGGTTCCAAAACGGGGTCATGCAACACCATAAGTAACATGCTCAATGTGAGTCCCAGAAATTGGAGTTGAGGAATCATAACGACAGCCCACCAGAAGCGTAGTGACTATTTTTTGGGTTCGTTTGATATTGAAGTGTTTTTGAATCCCAGTTGATGAAGAGGTTGGGATAAATCGGCTGCTTCCAAAGGAGGTGGGTAAGTTCTAATGATTTCAGTATCAGAGGAGTATGCATTTGGACTTTCTCTTGGAATACTTTCCTGGCTGGTATGGACGTAGCTACTCACTTTTAAACTAGCGTTTTTGCTTTCTTAGATTTTAAAACTGAACTGAAATTGAAGAAGAAATTTATTTCCGTAAGACTGAATTGTAATATAAGAAAGCTAGCTAAAGGCCAGTTGATTCATTATTAGATATCCTCGTTCAGTATAGCATACATATTTTAAGATTTGGCAAAACCGAATATAATTTAAAATGTCATTTGCATTCTCTTGTAGCTATCATTACTTGAAAAGAAATTGCAAGTTTAAAAAATAGCAATGAATATATAGTAGTCTTATTGATTTAATTTCAGCCTAGCGTAGGTAGCGATGAATCGCGATGTTTCATGAATATTTCCCGTTTAATTTTTTCAACAACATTAATAATACGCTTAAACCGAAATGGGAATCCAGAAGTAATCAGCAATCGTTATATTGCATATTAAGAAGCCGGCCTAAAGGCGACAGTAAGAAGAATAGTTTGGTGACATTATTAAACTGCTATGATTACTGAATATATGCAGTATATAAAATAATGTGGTATATAAACTTGTCAGACCTACCCTGTATTCAATTTGTAATATCCAACTTTGTAAATAACTGACAACTTTAATCAGAGGCCATCCGTATCTAAGTCCTGGCTTTTATGCCTGCAGTTATAATGTGCATATTCAAACTATATGAAATATGTCTATATACATTTTACATTTTAAGTCGATGATATGGCAAATGCTGAACCCGTCCAATTAACTTTTTTGAAAAATAATACATTTTTAAGTCATTGTCAACTTGTATATAATTGTATGGAATTCTTAATTGTATAACACTATTGTACCCTTTTGAATGCTTACAATACAACCAAGCAGGGGTCCAGAATCTTTTTTTATCGGGGCACGCTAAAATTTTTAAAATCGGTAAAAAAGGGTTTTTTTCGGGAGCCCTAGAAAACCCGGTTTTTATGATAATTTGAAAAAAAATCTATGGCAAAAAAATTTTTCGGCCCGAAGGGCCGAAAATCCCGGTTTTCCAATTTTTAACGCCGCAAAACCCGGGCACGCCGTGCCGCGGTCAAAAGATTCTGGACCCGCAAGCATTCTTGAGTAGGCTTATGAAACCTATAAAAATACATGTGGGTAGGTATGAAGGTATTTGATGATAGATTTTATGCTCTGACTTCCATAGAGTGTTTGGAATGTGATTATTTTTATAATAAAGCCGCTTCAAAAAGGATCTCTACCGACCTAGTTGTATCGGTCAAAAATATGCCAACTTTGATGTGTCACATTGAAAGTAAGCGACATTTGCAGGTGTCCCCACCAAACAAAATTGCATCGACGATAAGCAATTCATGAAAATCGAATGAATTAATTGTCCGAGATTGGGTGGCTAATTCCAGCCTCAAACTCAATCAAGATTACCTTGTGGCACTCAAAGGAGGAATTCAGAGAGCTCGGCGCCCTCAGCGGATGGAGAGCTTCCGTGTACGGACAGTTTGTGAGAAGTTGAAATACACTGATCTGGATGAAGCGATTATATTTATTTTGTTAAGTAAAATATTTACGGTATTTTCATAAATTGTTTATTCCGTAATTTCTCCTCGTTCAACTAATACAGTGATCATGATCATCAACTCATTTTTCATATCATCATAATGTTTACTGCAAAATGAAATGACTTAAAAGTGTGTACACCAGAGCTCCCAATCTGATTTTCAGATGAACATGTGCATGAACACCTACCTAGTTTCTCAATGGGGCACTGAGACGCAAAGGTCATAGAGCAGTTTGGTAAGCTGGGAAGTTCACACTGACAGAACCACAGATAAATGTGCTGTTTTTCTCCTTACATTGCGCATTGCAAAGTAGAACTGCGTTTCGTAACAAGTGTATTTCTGAGTGCATTCTTCTTTGTTAAGTCCAAGTCTGATAATTCGGTGCGGTGCGGCTGTAATTTCGGAGTAATTATCTGGAAAATTGACTTACCTGTGTTTACCATCAAAATCTGAGTAAAACTGAGTAAAGAAAGAACGGCAGCTCATCAAATCTCTTCACTCTTCATATTAATCATGTTATAACCGTAGTGATTGGAATATTTTTGGGTACTTTTTGGAACAGGATTCGACATTTGAACAATGGCTTCCGGTTTTACTCTTAAACTGGTACACGAACGCATTCCCATTTCCTTTACAAAACCAGCCAATGCTAATCATCCTGAAGGCAGAAGACGATGAACGGAGTGATACCGGTCTGGAAGGCGGAATGGACAGCGTTTTTGAGATTCGGAGTACCACGGATTTGTGAACGATCTGGAAACTCAAAAGAATGCAGAAGCCAACTCACTTGTCCAAGACGTCTACGAAAATGACTGAAGCTTAAAAACTGTGCTGGCTCGTCGTTCAGAAATACAAAAGTGAATTGAGCTATTTGTTACTCGTATTTTATGGCGATTTTATTCTAGAGAATTATAACAAGCTCAAAAACCTTTGTTTTTTACAGTGACACTGTTTCCGTTTCTGTGCGTAGCATCTACCAACCTCAGTTCCCATCGGGTGTGGAAGGCAGGTGCAAGGCGGAAGTACGGCTTTCTGGTCCATTTCTGCGAAGCATATTACAGAGTACAAAGGGCCTTTGATGATTTATTTGTTTTACCTTCCACGACCTATCGGAAAGGCCTAACGTTGTTTCATTGTCTTACAATCCAGGTAAAGTCAGAAGTCATGACAGTTTGTCAAAGCATTGCCCACGATGAGTTAATTTTATGTTCCATTCGCCTTCATTTCTATTGGCAGAGTTTACCCTCGATAACCAATGAAGGAGAGTACGTCTTTGAATCTATTTCTTCGAGGTGCGAGAAGAGAAACGAGTGAACAAGGATTTGAGTATACGGAAGTTCGTCATTAACTTATTCGACCAAAAACTAACAGTCGGATTGACTTGTGTCTTCGTTGGCCTAATCCAACAGTTCGACCAAGAAACCCAGCGGGATTTCGAGTTGATTGGCGAAAAATGGAAGCGTTTCCGAATGCCACAAGGCAGTTTTGGCGGTAGAAATGAGTCAGCATCATAAATGGCCCTTGTGATTTGATTTTGTCCTTGATGCTATATTCTGAAAATTATTGTAGCTAAAAGTCCAGTGCTGGCAGAATGCTGAATCCACTGCGAGAAACGAGGGGAAACGCTTATCGACTTGACTTGTGCAGGAGGTGTTGAGATCTGATTGCATTCATTTACAAACTGAATACAACAAAGCCAATGAGGACTTTCAGACTTTCTGGAAATGTTTGAGGTGGCACACAAGTACAAATTGAGTGGCTGGTTGAAGCAATTGCATCCCTGTTTCTGAAGCAGACTACGAATGGATGGACTTTGGAGTTTGCTGTGAAGCTCTTGTTCACACACTCAAGTGGAGGGCAATGACAATGAAAGTGGAAGGCTATTAAAGTAATCAAGTCTAAGTAGCTTCACAATATTTTGTCATGAATTTTACGATTAATTTATTACATCTAACAGTTCAATGTGTTTGTTCTGTGTGTTTTTGTAGAAGCCAAATGAGCTGATGTATCTGCTACGTTGACAACTTTGGAGGAATGATCCGGATACTGCGAAAGAGATTTTTCGGCTTGGAAATGATGATGGCTATTGATAAGGAACATTGTCATTTTGAGTTCAGAGCTCACTGCCCTTAATTTCATTAAACTCTGTCTCCTTTTTGACTTGTTTTTTTGTAATTTTTATTTCAGTATAATTTTATGTCATGATAAATGCATTAATCTATTTATTTTGTAAAAGTATTTCTAATTTTTAATATTTCTAACTGCTCTGACTTCGATGGAGTTTTTGAGAATGCGAATGTGTTTAACAATAAATCTCTAACGATATCAATGCTTTAAAAATTTATTGAAATGTTCACGACTGCTAGGAGTTTTATTAGTAGTTCACAGGAGAAAGCAATACACAAAAAAGTTTCTACAAATGTACCTAAAAACAAATTGGCAAAGAACGATAACAAACATAAACGCACGTTCAGAAAAAACAGTTTTAAAACATTCTAACAATCCTATCCAAACTGAAGCTTAGACATTACCCATTCTTAATATGGGACAAATACATTTATGTTTCAAAACTTTCCAATCATATTCCTGACATTCCTTCGAGAATACTTGCCTTCTTACAAATTGCACAGCTGCGTTTTCGCGTTTTCCTCCCACAAAAGCGCACATGTTCATTCATCCCCCAAATAGAGCAAGCAATCTTGGTCATCAACCCTCATCCCACTCTCCGTTTCAAGGCTCCTGATCTGCATAACGGGTTAAAATTGCGATCCTCCAACTTCAACCTCTCAAAGTGTCTTCTAGCTGAACTGTAAAGCTAGAACATTAAGGAAATTTGTCGCAATTGGCAATTTAGAGCACCAACGCCTCGCGGCCGGCGTTGTACACGGGCCCGAGCTTCAGGAGGCGGTGGGCTTCGGCGAGAGTTTTTTCTGTGGTAAAAATAAGCTTGACCTACGTTCGCACCCGGGTTCACAGAAAGGTTAGAGATTCCTGACTCTGAAATAGTTTATGATTGTGATTTCTGTCCTGCCAAGGAAGTTAAAACGAGTGTTGTGTTGTTGGACCATCAATATGCCCATTCCGAGCACTATCGAAAAGGGTGAAATTTAGTTTGCCTGCGAGCTGTGGGGGCATTTTTGTTTTCAATCACAGTATGATCTGAGCACAGAGAGAAATAAAAACAGTGTTGAAAAATGCCAATCGACATGGGAATTGAGGTACAATCTGTCAATTTAGTGGAATACTTGCAAAATGAAACTCAAAACTAAGATTGCAATGCTCACTGTCCAGAGTTTTCATTGTATATTTGTTTATTAATTATGTTGATTCTTGCACTGAAGTCATAATGTCTAGGTTTATGCAATCGATATTGAATATGGGTTTTTTTAGAATTCCAACTGTTAGTTGAAATTTTTTGTTTTAAAATGTTTAATTAGTTATATTATTTTAAATGAAATTTATTGTAAACTCTTCATATGATTATTTAACTATTATTCTGTAAGAATCAGAAGGTGAAATGAGATTTTAATAAATTATATGATCAATTCAAATAAGCATATAAGATAATAAAAATTTGGTGTTATTTGAGTTCAGTCATTTTAAGGCTATCACAATAATCACCAATTATTCTGCAAGAACCAGCTTACAGCTTCAACAGTGTGACATCAAGCTTCACAACCGGCCACTATAGTGAAAGATAGACAGTGCTAGCCTAGCAAAGTGGGGATTAGGACATCCCAACCTCCACGCTCCGTTTTGCTATGACATTGCAAGTTTAGGTTGTATATAAAATACACCTCAATAGTGAAGGCGAACTAGTAATTAAAAGCTATCTACATGCAGGGGGAAAGAAAGGCAGAGAAAAAAACGCGAGTGTCTTTGGGCATTTCTATAGATATAAATGATCTGTTTAATAAAATTTGGAAATTGTGTTTTTTGACTTTTGCTGAAGGTGAAGGACATAAAGGAAAAACCTGTATCAATCATTAGCTGCCACAGCAAGCAGAAAGAGAAACTTTTATCGAGCGAACCTATATTTAAGAAAGCCCAGTTCGGGGCAAGCGAATGATGCTGTGACAACGAGAAGTTGGCTTCGACAAGATGATCAAGCAGAGCGGAAGGATATGTTATTGACAGCCGAATTTTAGACCACGCTAAGATGATTCAGAAAGTGCTCCAAAAGATGGGCTTCAATTGAAACCCATAAACTTGTCAGATAATGAGCTACATTTAGCGCATAATTGCTTCGGTTGAGTTTACCATCGATCGATGAGGCTAAATATCAGGCTGCGTTTGTGCAGGTGGGTGCTGAGGATGAGAATGGGGACACGGTTTCCTTTTATTCATCATGTTGAAGCACACAAAGA
>LJIJ01004776.1:0-13658 GCA_001718145.1 Orchesella cincta
TTCAAACTCCACCATAGAACCCTGTGCCACTGCCACCTAGCCAAAACCAGCTACTTACTCACCAGTAGGCAATCAATAAAAAGAATGCCAGACAAGCTCAACGGGACAACATTTTTGTACGACCACTCAAATTGAATCAAACCAATCAATCCAACGGCTTCGAAAACGATTCCAACAAAAACCACAAGGAATACATTGTTGTGCAGAATCCCGTTCGTCAATGTTGCAAGTACTTGAATGGTTCTGAGCATCAAACAATTTTGACGAGCCGCAAACCCTCTCTTGATGTTGTATGTTTGAGGTAAGCATGAATAGATCCAGCTAGACTTAAAGGACACAGAATTTGGATAACAGAAACCATGTAGGCTGTAACCAA
Organism: Orchesella cincta; assembly: GCA_001718145.1. Lineage (NCBI taxonomy): Eukaryota > Metazoa > Arthropoda > Collembola > Entomobryomorpha > Orchesellidae > Orchesella > Orchesella cincta. The sequence goes on from LJIJ01004776.1 coordinate 377, forward strand.
ACCGCAATAGCTCCAGATCCATTGATTAAGCAACAAATTGACATTCGAGCCATAATTTTGTACACAATGGATGTATCTGACGTGTTACCACTTTCCCAGCACTCAGGAAGAGCCAATAGCCACCAATTAATGGTTTGCAAGGGTTTGTCCAGTGGAGCCCATACACCAAAATAAATGGCAGCACATTTTCCGAATAATGGATCAAATGAGCTAAAGTAAGATTTAGTTTCTCCACGAGATCAGCCACTCTACCATGATGTTTCCTGAAACGGATTAAAACTCGGCAATCAAAATACAGCAGCAGCTTTAAATGTACGCTATGATGTTTATTTAATTACCTTTTTGATAGGTTGTATAAAACCGCAAGAAACCATTGATGCACAGTCCCATATTTGGACCAATTCGGTGACATTCATTGGTATAAACCAGTTTGTATCAGCATACAAAGTCCAGCATTTTGAACAAAATTTTCAAAAACGTTTACCTCCGTTTCTGTTTTGTTGAAGTAAGGATTTGTCACGATGAACTGGAATATGACAACTATCACCGCAAATGAATGTAAGTGTCTTGTCAGTGTTACTTTCCGCAGTCGATCTTTTGGAAGCGACATGACCTTTTCAGTTTCAGTGTCCCATCTAATTGGTAGACCTCCAAGCTTCGACGCAAAGCCGTTCACTGTAACAAGTAATTTTAGATTCGTGGAAAGCATCCTGCTCAAGACTCAACTAACTAGTTAGGAAAACCTTGTGCTGCTCTTCTCTCAAGGTGGAAATTGTTAATGTTTGGTTTTTTCACCTGGTAGCAGTTGCTTATAATTATTGAAAATATTTTCTTAGACTTACCATTAAGTTTTATCGTCAAGGTAAAAGATGCATCACTAAAGACCACATTAGTTTGATTATTGCCCTCTCTCAAAAATATTATGAGCAGGCTATATGAAATATTTAAGATTTTTCTCAAAACTGAGTAAAAAATCATGTTGGTTGGCATTAAACGACTAATTTATAGCCTTTTATCTTGATCTCTTCTCTACTTGACGAGTTACTTGGAGAAACCGAAGTGAAATTTGGCTTTTACTTACGACCAAATAAGATATGGAATTTATGTCACCACTTTTATATTACCCTTGCCTGAGCTGATTTCCATTTTATCGTCAGTAATCGCAAACCTATTATTTTTTTCTAAATCTACAGAAAATAATTTCGAGAAATGGTGGTTTAAATTCATAGCCACCTAATGGGATGGCATAGAAGAGTAAGCGTGCTTACGTATTTAAGTAAAAAAAGCAGGTAAATAAAATGTCTAGATACGAAAACAATTTGATGTTCTTGAGCTTATATTAGCGACTGGGACTAGATGTTAAGAGGCTTCAATAAAAACATGACATGTTTGGTCAAAAAATCATACGCCATAGCGGCAGATACAACATCAAGCACAACATTTTGGGAATAGTAGATTTTCATAAGTGTCTTCAATTTGCAAACGCCTTTGCAATCTTAATCTATTCATTTATTTTTTGATGAAGTAGATGCCAAGTTTTCTACCTACAGCTGGTAATAAAGGTAATCCAAAATCATCCCTACATCATAATGGTTAGTTACAAACTTAGGATTCTATTAAATAGTTTTACGATGCCAAACCAATTAAAAGTTACTTCATAATTTAGAATAATAGTGGTCTTGATTAAGGGTTTTATAAATGCCACTTAAGCGAAGGTCACCGTAGAAGGGGGTAGGTAGGTAGTTTGGATAACGGCCGTTGTGTAACCCGTAAATGTCTGATTCAATTACACTAAAACAAGCAGTGTTCGGAAATGGCAAATAAATGGCATGACTCGCAATGGGCCGCATTACTGGAATTGATAAAAATAATATATTGTCGCAATCAACCAACGGCTTCGAAAACCGATTCCAACAAAAACCACAAGGAATACATTGCTGTGCAGAATCCCGTTCGTCAATGTTGCAAGTACTTGAATGGGTTCTGAGCATCAAACAATTTTGACGAGCCGCAAACCTTTCTTGATGTTGTGTGTTTGAGTAAGCATGAATAGATCCAGCTAGACTTAAAGGACACAGAATTTGATAACAGAAACCATGTAGGCTGTAACCAAACCACAGTAGCTCCAGATCCATTGATTAAGCAGAAAAACTGACAATCGAGCCATAATTTGAAAACAATGGATGTATCTGACGTGTTACCATTTTCCCAGCACTCAGGAAGGAGCCAATAGCCACCAATTAATGGTTTGCAAGGGTTGGTCCAGTGGAGCCCATACACCAAAATAAATGGCCAGCACATTTTCCGAATAATGGATCAGATGAGCTAAAGTAAGATTTAGTTTCTCCACGAGATCAGCAACTCTACCATGATTTTTCCTGAAACGGGATTAAAACTCTGGCAATCAAATACAGCAGCAGCTTTAAATGTACGCTATACATTGTTTATTTAATTACCTTTTTGATAGGTTGTATAAAATCGCAAGAAACCATTGATGCACAGTCCCATATTTGGACCAATTCGGTGACATTCATTGGTATAAAACAAGTTTGTGATCAGCATACAAAGTCCAGCATTTTGTACAAAAATTTTCAATAACGTTTAACTCCGTTTCTGTTTTTGAAGTAAGATTTGTCACGATGAACTGGAATATGACAACTATCACCGCAAATGAATGTAAGGTCTTGTCAGTGCTTACTTTCCGCAGTCGATCTTTTGGAAGCGACATGACCTTTTCAGTTTTCAGTGTCCCATTTAATTGGTAGACCTCCAAGCTTCGACGCAAAGCTGGTTACATGTAACAAGTAAATAGATTCGTGAAAGCATTCTGCTCAAGACTCAACTAGCTGGTTAGCAAAACCTTGTGCTGCTCTTCTCTCGAAGTGGAAATGTTAATGTTTGGTTTTTCACCTGGCGCAGTTGCCTATAATTATTAAAACATTTTTCTAGACTCTACCATTAAGTTTTAATCGTCAAGTGTAAAAGTATGCATCACTAAAGGACCACATTAGTTTGATTATTGCCTCTCTCTCAAAAACATTATGAGCAGGCTATATGAAATATTTAAGAAATTTTTTACTCAAAACTGAGTACAAAATCATGTTTGGTTGGTCATTAAACGAGCTAAAAATATAGCCTTTTATCATTGCATCTCTTCTCTACTTGACGATGTACTTGGAGACCGAATGTGAAATTCTGCGCTTTACTTACGAGCAAATAAGATATGGAATTTATGTCACTTCTTTTAATATTACCCTGATGCTGAGCTGATTTCCCATTTTATCACTCAGTAATCGCGCAAAAACCGCAAACCTATTATGTATTTCTAAATCTAACAGAAAATTTTCGAGAAATGTTGGTTGATCATAGCCACCTAATGGGATGCATAGAAAGAGAAAGCTGTCTTACGTATTTAAGCTAAAAAAGCAGGCTTAACATGAAATGTCTATATACGGAAAACAATTTGATTTCTTGACTTTTATTTAGGACTCGGACTAGATGATTTAAGAGGGTTCAATATAGAATACATGCAATGTTTTGTCAAAAAAAATCATACGGGCCATAGTTCTGAGATAGCACATTCAAGCACAAACATTTTGCAGGAATAGCTAGATTTTTCATAAGCTGTCTTCAATTTGCAAAACGCCTTTTGCAAATTTAATCATTCATGTATTTTTTGATGAAGTAGATTGCCCAAGTTTTCTACCTTACAGCTTGCTATAAAGGGAATCCAAATGCATCCCATCACATGTATGGGTAGTTACAAACTTAATATTCTATTAAATAGCTTTACGATTGCAAACCACATTTAAAAAGTTTACTTATAATTAGACTGAATAGTGGTTGATTAAGCGTTTTATAAGCACTTAAGCGAAGGTACCGTAGAAGTAGTAGTAGTTTGGATTGAACCGCCCACGTTTGGAACGTAAATGTCTGATTCAATTACACTCTAAAAAACAAGCAGTGTTCGAATGGCAAATTAAATGGCATGACTGCCAGATGGCCGGCATACTGGAAATGATTAAAAAAATAAGGTATTATTGTCGGCAATATTGACAATAAAGTGTCAACAATTACTTCAAAATTTAAAATTTTCAATTAGATAGAGCCAATATCAATGTTTAATGCTCTATTATATAACGAGACTAACATTAACTAAAAAAGGTGATCAATTTCAAAAGCTTTAAATCCAATTTATTTACTGTAATAGGAAATATAGTTACCTATGACTATGCCCTTACTACAAATTCATATCTCCTTGTATTTTATATGGGGAAATATTGTCAAAATATTACCATCAATATTGTCAATATGCCCATGATACCAGGCAGCGGCAAAACACCCAATATTACCGGCAAATTCCGAACACATGAAAACAAGTTGTGCTTGCCTAAAACGAAGTTCTATAAATTATCGATTTTCCACTTTTCGATTTAAAAACATGCAGAGCTGCTATGCCAGCCAGAACCCTGTAACAAGCATGGCACCCATCAACGCATGAATGTTTGTAGGAATTTCTTCTTTTTCCCTATTCTCTTCATTATTTGCTAGAAAAACGTAGCTAAACAAACTTCCATTCCATTCCCGTGTTCCTTAAAACATTGTTTTCTTGCAAAAGCTTCAGCTTGCTAAATTTTCTGTAACGGTTTATCTACAAATTCATACAACCCAGTTTCAACAGTTGAGGCGATAAACTTTGGGAATTGAAAAGTTAGAAAACTATACTCATACTGGTTCCAAAATTCAAACCGTCTAAAAAAGGTCTTTGCTTGGGAACAATTTGTTTGAATTTCTTTTGACCAAAGACTGCAACATTCCACCTTTCACTACACGTTCCTACACACATAATTGCAAATTTTGTGAATTTTCTGTTATCTTCTTTTGAAATGAGGTATTTCAACTCTAGGTTAGGGGGCATATCTTTATCAAAGATGGGCAGGAAATACCAAATTTGAGTGTAATTGCCAGAAACTGCATTATAGGCAGCTTGTATTTGTAAATTTTGGTTGTAAATTCCTTTCATAAAATAGGATTTGTAGAGAATTTTAAGCAAAATTTTCCAAGTTGTTCAGGTATATCTGTCACAGTCCAGAAAACCGAATTTCATCGTAAAACGAATTCGGCGCTAAGAGATCAATATCATCTCGAATCAGTAGTTGTTCCATGCTACGTGGAAAATCTTGCCATTCATGGTTTGCTGTCATGAACGAATAGAGAGAAGAATAGTAAAAATTCCGGAGCAAAACAGCAGAAAAAATCTACAAAATGAATATAATTTTCCCAAAAATCCTGCCTCGATTATATAGAGCTGTATCTTGCTCAAGAAGAACTGAAAACTGCCAAAATAAGACAAGTTGCCAATTAACTTTTTCAATTCTGTTACGAAGCAAGAAAACTACCGTAGTTACTGTAAAAATGCATATCCAAACTTTAAAATTAAAGGGGACAAAAAATGCACCTAAGTTTGCGTCGAAGAAACTCTTTTCCGGCAAAAGAACATGGAATGTGTAATCCGTTTCTGTTGTACCAAACGGAAAGAATTGCATTAAATATTTAAATTCCCCAACAGGCATGTTTCGCCAAAGCTTAATTTCAGTCCCAAAGAAATATTCACAACGCTGGTAGCTGGAGCAGTTGATTTTCCGGAAAAAATATTCATAGGCTTCGCACGTTTCCTCTGTATTCGTGAGTAGCTTTAAACTACAGAGGGTGGGGCGGCCTTTTGATAACGTCTAAATTCGGTTTTAACTTCTTAATTATGCTTTAATGAAAAATTCGGCTTCGTACATCTTGTTCCCCATACGTTTTTACATCGGCTCAACATCAAACCTATCATGCTTTCATCACCATTCCAGGCGTTTCATGGGCGACTTTAATGCATTCACCCGGCAGAGTTTTCCAAAATGCGTTTTAAAGCCAAATAGGCTAAATGCATCTCAGCTTCACTGCCGTCATATTCGTAGCATTTTTAACAAGTCCCTTTGCTATAACGTATAAAAAACTGTGCTGAATCTTATCTGGCAATAAAATTGGACCTTCTTCCCGTCACATGGTTTTCGTAGGGCTTTTAGCAGCTTTACTTCCGGTTAAAGCTTGTGTGGGTGGCTTGAGAACACAAAAGGTCCTTTGTAAGTGGGATTTTTTGCCCAAATCTTGATGGATAGTCTTTCTAAGGGTTCTAGTTGACACATGTTCTCGTTTGGATAACACTCGATGAATCCTTTGAAGTCTATGCATAGACTTTCTGAAACAGACCGCAAATCTTCAATTGATTTATTTACACTTTTGGTTGTGCCACTCAAACGGCTTATCACATTTAGCTACTTTAACCGGTGTTATGATCACTACGGAAGGTAGTTTTCCCAGAAACATCATCACCGAGTTCGAAAACCGTTTTTTTCATCTAATTTCCCTGCCTTTTATGCTTGGAAAAGTTCTAAATGACACTATCAACTTCTTTGGTCAATTTTTTCGGCATTTTAAGACTTTAAGTCGAGACCTTTTGCACATTTATGACAAAACGCTCTACCTTTCATATGCTATATTCATTACCCGCCTAAGATAAGGGTCGTCGGAATTATCATTTAAAAACCAGCGCTATCTAAAAGGCCGCCCCACCTTCTGTATATGATGAAATGGATGCGCAGTTCTGTTTTGAGTTCTGAGATGAAAACTGTATGGTGGCGTGGATTTTCTGCCAGTATAAAATCAGTTCCAGAAAAGTTGTTGTGTATGGAACGTCCCGAAAATAACCTTGGTACGCATACACAAAAGGGAGCATTCTACGGAGAACAATGCTTCCTTGGCAGGTTAAATCGCCAATGTGTATATAATTTTTAGCAACATTTGCAAAAAATAATAAGGCTGTACTGAAAATTGTAACTATCAACAAGTCTGAAGGTACGGAGCTATTAATTGCTGATATATTGGCCAAGAGCAGAATAGCTGTTGGAATAAAGGAAATGCCTAATAAAGCGCTGGAAATAATGAATGTGCTCATGAATGCAGATACTGTTGTTGTACTTACGTCCTCCCTTAACTCTTCTTTTTTATTGGCAAAACGAAATAACTAAAGAAGCGCCCTGTACTCATTTTTAGTCCTTCATTATCCCTTAGCCGTCGCTGAAAATCTCTGCTCTTTGGGGCCGTCCATATCAAAACGTAACGCTGAAATCGGCGATTTTCAGACCCCCTCCCCTTTGTCACGCTTGTTCACGGTGCCGGAACCCCCCTCCCCCTCTGTCAACGTAACGCTAGAAAAAATTCAGTTTGACAGTATAGATATACATTTTAAAGTCAACAAGGAGATTTTAAAAGCCGATAAAGTTGTTTTTCCATATAAACAACATGATTGTTACTATGTTTGTGCTTGGTATCCATTTTGTGCTCACTAATTAAGCCTGTGTGTTAGCAAAATGTATGTCAAATTTTTTAAAAAAATCAAACCGTCACGCTCGCCTCGGACCCCCCTCCCTCCCTGTCTCGCTCCGTAACGCTGGAGCTCAAACCCCCCTACCCATACCTGCGTTACGTTTGATATGGACGGCCCTTTCTGCAAATTATGTAGCCCAGACTGTACAAATGCCCCCAAAACTTTTGAAATGGAAATGCGACAAAACCAGAATAACACTGGTTCCAAGTATCCACGAAACTAAAGAATGGCGTCTGTTTCGGTATAATACGATGCAGTTTCTTTTGTTCAAACAGAACTACGTTCCATCCCCTGTCTCAGGTTTCTTTACAAAGACCCGCTAATTTAGTCTGTCTTGCTTCCCCATTTTTTCAGCTACGGTATTTATACTTGTACTCATCTCGCCACTCCTCCCTAACTTCAGGAAATGTTGGGTAATAAACCATTTCTGAATTTTTGTCAGCAATGGCACTTTTTAGAGAGCTTTGACGGCTTTGAATGTAATGACTTTGAAGGAAAACGGAGTTTAGAAAAATGTTTTTGTATAATAATACCACTTTTGGTTTCATTTTTGAGTGGTACGTTGAGTACACCAAGTTAAACTCCAAACGAAAGTAAAATTCGATTATGAGATTTATGTTTTGAAATGTAATGTCAAACCAAATCTAGAATCAAAAACATTATAATCCAGCATGTTTTACTTAAACATTTCTCTACTCTTTTTTTCCATTTTAACAAGCAAATTATTTTTTATTGAGTCTCGTTTTAAAACTTTGCAAGTTTAATATAGATTAAATTGTTTTGGGTAACAATTTTATAGTTAAATTACTCCCACATCAACATTAAGTAAAATAATTTCATTTAATGCCTAAAGATTAACAAGTGGCTGTAATCCAGCGTGAGTACAACTGGTTACTGAGAGGCTAATGTGGCTTTCTCTGAGTTTGCTCAACAATTGTCGTTTGAAGTGTAAAGCTGTCACCAACGTCAGGTGGAAACATTGAATTTGAAACCAAGAGTAGCTCACGTGTGGAAAACCTTTGATTTGTTACCATTTTGGCTTCGCTCCGTAGTAGCTGCTCGTATGTCAGTTCACGAACCCAGGAAATATCGTAATTCCATGTTTCCGACATAGTTCATGCAACATTAAAACTGTGTGGTTAAAACATTTTCGGTTTGTTCAAGAGTTGCAAAACTTTCAAGTTTTTCCATAGTTAAATTTTTATGGTCATATTATTATTGTACTGATGTTCGCCACTGTTCACTTTAGTTTCAAGTTAAGCTCGGAAGTAAACTGCCGCCATTCGTTACCTGCTTTAAAAGGAAAGCTGACACGTGCCAAGTTCATTTATTGAAAACGTTGAGCCTAATTGGAATTGTGGTCTCTTTTTTAAGACACTTATTTTGTAAGCGTAACACTGTGCTTATAATTATCGGAAACTTGTAACTAATTTGGTTGCAAGCCTTTGTTCATACTCCTTTGCGAGTAACGAGCAAAACATGGTTCTTCCATTTGAACCCATTAGTGCTATTGAAGTTGATGGTAGAAAAATTAACAAAACCGACAACCTGCATGGTATGATGATCACTAACTTTTCATACACTTACAAAATCCTTCCAAGTAGAGCTAAGTATCATCAAATTAAGTGTCGTAGACTGTTTTTGAGGCACTTGAAGCCTGTTCTAATCTCTGAATTAATAATTTTCATTTATATTTATGCAAAACATTTCTTTTACGCTACGCCGCAGTGACGTGTTTGTTATTATTAATAAGCAAACGACAAGTATTTACATAAAACCTAATGTTTTAAGAGGACGCCGGTTTCCGCGTTAGTGAGTTTGCATAGTCAACATGGGAACATGTTACAGCAACTTTTCAATATTTGATTTTTTCTCCATCAGCGATTTTCTTATCAGAATGTGTGATTGTGATTGAGCTAAATACTTGACTGAAAGAAAACAACACATGCAAACGAAATAACATGATATGTATTAACTGAGCCCTGCAAAGAAAAGTACGGTCAAAAGCAAAGTCTGCGCTGCATAACTGATAAAGTATTAAAACGTTTTACAGCTGCGCTGCTTGTCATTTAATTTTATTATCAATAATTATCTCAGCAAAAATTTGCAGTTATCTGCTTCCAGGATTATTTATGCTGTAATGCATTTCTTAAATCCAATTGAGTTTCACATAGCTAAGTTGCAGTTTTATTTAAACTACGGATTTTCAAGCAATAACTCGAAAGATTTGGGCTGTTCCTGCGCGTGTGCTACCTTTTCCCATTTCAACAATCCTGTGCAAAGCCCATCGGCATTTTCAGGTTTATGGAAAATCACCACGAATAGTCCTTTTGTTTCAAAATATGTAGTACTGTTAGCAACGATCCTAAAACATTGCAAAAAATCATTCGTGTTATAATTAATTTGACTTTGACTTCAATGTATATGAAATAATAGAAATTTTACCATCCTTCTAAATGTGCTGCTTTGTCCTCAAATTGATAGACAAGAAATCGACATCCATCAAATATTGTCGAGGCAGACATTCCTAAATACGATGTTTGCCCAGTAATTAGACTTGCGCCAGATGTGAGCACAAACAAATTATCCTCAGTTTGCTCAGTAAACTCAGGCCAAAATGGGATTTCAAGGGATGTCGGAGTCTCGTTATTATACACAAAATCAACTCCATTTAACCCATGTGTATTAACTGCTGTAACCTCAAAGCTTAGCTTAAATCCCGTTCCTGAACTGCTACTATTATTGCTTTTAAAAATTACAACGAAAAGGCTTCCGGGAATATTCAATTCTTGTTCAGAACTTGGTGGCCCCATGTTATGTGAATTTATAGGTAAAACCCACGTTCTATACGACAATATTGTAATAGCATCAGGATCGGAATCGCTGATGCCATGCAGCTAGAGACACGATGTCCTATGGCTCCGCCAGGCGAACCTACTAGCTTCGCCGCACTGGCGGAGCTATTGGTGGTCCGCCGTCTTAACATTGATAGGTATCGTAAAATTTCAAAAGGCGAAGCTATAGCTCCGCCACTCAAAAAGGCGTGCAGGTTTTTATATTTGAATACGGTTTCAAAAACTAAGACCACCGTTGGAAAGATCGCAAAAAACTGAATCGGAATGACGTTGCCTGACATCGGATATCAAAACAATTACTATATTATAGCACAAACTAGTTTTCCCCATGTATTTAGTATTGCAAAAAGCCGGCTCAAAAAAGCTCAAAATGAAAACGCTTCCCATTGAGGCGGAGCTATAGCTTCGCCTTACGACTACTTTCGAGATGGGTGAAGCTATAGCTTCGCCAGGCGGACCTATAGCTTCACTTTGGAGGCGAAGCTATAGGTTCGCCTGGCGGAGCCATAGGACATCGTGTCTCTAGCTGCCATGGGATTCCAATCGGAATAGAACATCTGAATAGTTTTGAGGTCGAATTATAAATGCCGCAGAACTCATGCGATTATACGTTTGCTCGAACTTGTATTCTATTGCCCCCAATTCACTTTGGATCGCTTGACCGCATTGTGTTACTTATTTTTTTAAAATTATCATTCCAGAAATTAGCAGATTTAAATGCAGGTAATTTTAATTAAAAACTCACAAATGCCAGGTGGTGGCGATGAAGTTGTAGAAGGAGGAACTAAAGTAGTTGTAGTTTCTTGGGTAGCACAGAGCTTCCGGAGACACGAATGGTGGCCAAAAGTCCATTTTAATACGATAACTTTCCTGCACAATTTTCGGGGTTTTCATTTTGGATCGTGTAGGCTACTTCGAAATATGCTAGAAAAAAATTGTACAAACTGTTTCTAATGTCAAATACTGTAACAATTTCTATGCAATAACGTGAAAAGCGCCAAAAATCATTCCATTTCTACCGTTATCACGTAATGCTTTTTTTGCTACCTGGAAAAATACTATTTCAAATTTTACTGTTACTAACAACGGTCGTCAGCTGATTGAATATCCAAAATTGTCAGATTCAGCTACAAATTTGTACACGTGCACAACGTGGCTTACTGATACATGGAAAAATACAATTTTTAATAATTTTACATTTTACCGTTACTAGTAGTAACGCAATCAGCTGATTGAATAATATCCATAATTCTCAGATTCAGCTACAAATTTGTGCACGTGTACAAAATAGCTTACTGATGCCTGGAAAAATACAATTTTTAGTAATTTGACATTTTACCGTTACTATTAACGATAATCAGTTGATTTAATATACATAATTATCAGATTCAGCTACAAATTAGTACACGTGCACCACACAGCTTACTGATACAGGAAAAATACAATTGTTAAGTACAGATAAGTACAATTTGTAATTTCAAAACTCATAGCACCGGGGTAGCGACCGAGAATTATGGATATTAAATCTCTGCTGATGACCGTCACTGGTAGCAGTAAATCGTCCAATTTCTAACAATTGTATTGTTCCATGTATCAGTAAGCTATGTTGTGCACGTGTACAAATTTGCAGCTGAATCTGACAATTTTGGATATTCAATCAGCTGATTACCGTTATTAGTAACAGTAAAATTTAAAATAGTATTTTTCCAGGTATCAAGAAGCTATATAGTACATGTGTACAAATTTTCAGCCGAATCTGACACTTTTTGCTTGAACGGGTCAAGGGACCGGTGGTCCAGAAATATTGGACCATCTCTGCTCAGTTTGTTTATTGTTTTTTTGGGGTGGCTCATGACGAAATTTGTCGGAACTACAAAGTAAGTGTCATTTCTACGAAGTTTCGGAACACCATGCAGGTGTCCTTGCAATTCACCCACGCCTAGCACAGACAAAGCACGATATTTACCTGGCTAGTGTCGATGCCTGATTCAGATGGTGATGCAGTTGTAGGTTCTTCAGTAGGTCCACTTGTTGTTATTATTTGCGTCGTCGTAAATATTGGTGCCCTGGTACCTTCAATATACTCTGGAACATTTTCTTGGAAGTCACACATTGGGTTAGTTAACCCGAGAACTCATGAGTTGGAACTCAACATCAGTTTTATTCGTGAGACTAAGATAGCTGAAATAGCTCCAAAAAGTATATTTCTATGACTATAGCGCACTACCTGGACGTTTTCGTTTTGAAATGGCTGATTGAACATTTTCTCAAATCAAACAAATAAAATCAAACAAATGTTCAACCCAGAAACGGAAACAAAGCGTTATTATAAAAGAATTGTTGAATTTGCCTGAAAGCTAAATTGTTGGATTTTTAATGCCTTATCTGACATCTTTTGCATGTTTATACCCAAGCGGTCAACATTTTATACAGAAAACGATTTTCTGCCATTTGTACATTACCATTGAGCCGATGTCTAGACACCAAAAGGTACCCAGAATAAAAAAGTGGGTACATTAAAAACAGTGAGAATCAGACTAATTGCATTCATAAAATAAAATAAGTGAGCAACTACTGAATACAAAGGTACTTAACGAAGTGGTCAAACACATTGTTTTAATTTCCTTGTATCGATATCAGTACATAGTTTCCGAAATGTTGGTTTTAGTTTGAATTCAATGTCCGGCCTTTGTCAGCCTTCCGTGCGTCCGGCCTGGAGCAGTCGCTCCAGCTTGCTCCCACCGTCGGTACGGCCCTGGATCTGAGGAAGATATTTAAACTTACACGAATATGAAGTCCTCCATATTACTTGCCGTTTGTCTAGCCGTATTAGTTAAGTATTCCACTAGCCAACAAGTGGAATGTCCCCCGGATGGAACAACTCAGCTTCCTCACCCCAACTGCATACTTTTTGTTAAATGTGACAATGGAATTGGGGTAGAGTTAGAGTTTCCGGATGATTTCTACTACAATCCAGAAGCAACCATGGTGTGAC
>LJIJ01004777.1:0-13649 GCA_001718145.1 Orchesella cincta
GATGAAAATGGAGAGTATGTGGAAAACGGGGGTATCTGGAAGAAAATGAAGAGTATGTGGATGAAAATGGGTATGGGGATGAAAATGGAGAGTATGTGGAAGAGTACGAGCAGGAAATTATGAGAAGGCGGAAGATGTTGTACCATCCAAAGAAGAATTAGTGTATAGTGACAAGGTAATATATTAATTATGAAGACAAAATTTGTTCCATAACAGTTATTAGTTTTGACACGATTTAAGCTTCAACTTCCCATATTTACGTTCAGTTTAATATTTTCCAAACCTCTAACGCACTCATAAATATCCTAATTTGTTTCCAATTAGGAGAAGTTTTTAGAGATACGGGCCAGAGTGAAGAAGCTCGAGTGTCGAAGAACAGAGGTAAGAAAGATTACTAATATATTTCGTGTTTGCATTTCCTAAAGAATGTGTTAGGGTTAGATGCAGAAAGCTCGACAAAATAAAACCTTGTTATCAATTATGTCTTCTCAACCGATTCCTTCACATATATAATGTATTTCTTCTGTTAGTTTTGACACTCAGTATTGTCAAACTCGCAAAACAACGTTGTTTTAATGGTTTACATATTTGTATTTTAGGACTTGGTTGAAATTAATAAGCTGAAAGATGAGGCTATGTGTATCTGGTCGCGACTGAAAAAAGCTAAGGTTAGTTGTGTTTTTTTATTACCGTTAGAGTTAAGGGAAGATTACTTACACACTAATACACTAATAGTTTTCATGTGGCGATTAAAATGCATGCATTGTCACAATCTGTCATCGGTCATTCAATTCAAAGTTTGGCCGCAACCAGAGCACCTACGTCGGATATTTTTTCACTCTCAGGCTCGTAAGAAGTTTCTCTAATCTCGTAGATTGATTTTTTAAAAAATTGTCTGCCTTTTAATTTACCTTACCGTAAATTGGAAGGCAGACTTTTTCCATCATTGTGTTGTATTGAGGATTTTTTATTAAAGTGGTATAAGAATATGAGACAGAAGAGAATATATATAATATGACTAATGCTTATGTAATATTTTCAGGACGTGGCTGCTCTCAAAAAAGGTCAGGCACAGGTCATCGGCGCCGAAATCCCGAGAATAACTCCGATCACCACCAAATCAGGAAGCGGAGACGGGAGAATTAACTTTTATTGCGTGTGGCTTTGAACAGTGAGCATGATAATGCAACGTGCCACACAAAGTTGAAGTTCATTTTTAGTGTATTGTCAATTGTGTTTTATCACTCTCTTCAAGAGTGGATCAGTGTATTGTGTTGAGTTGCGAAATAATAATCGTATTTTAGTCAGCCATCAAAGTATGAGATAGACAATACATTTCATACTTTGGTTGTGTTCAACAGGAACGGGAGAATTAACTTTTATTGCGTGTGGTTTTCTAAGAGTCTCATAACTAGTCATTCCTATTCTCCTACTCAATTGAATAAATGAGTGTACATTGTATGTGAGCCTAAATACGATATAAATATACGATATAAATATACGGAATAAATATACGATAATGATATAGCACGACATATGACCTTGAAACTTTATTATTATCATAACAGATTCACAGAGTCTACACAGATTCTAGGCTACAAACCAAATGCACATTGCACATTCGTCGTATAAAGCAAGCACAAACAACCTAATCCATATTCATTCTGCTCTTACCATAAGCCAAAACTTTGTTTCAAAACTTTACCATCCAACATCGAATGTCATTAGAAAAATCTACGGTGTAGGTGTAGTCTAATTTTAATCGTAATTAAAATTATCTGTACATTTAAACTTCTACCAATAAGGTAGCATGATATATCCCATTTAAATTTCTGTTCTCAGTCATCAGCCATCATCCTGCTATGGTATCGGTATCACCGAACCATGTGATTCGTGAGGCTCTGACCGACCCCGAGATCCTCTCCTGCTTCCAGGTCATAAAGGAACTCCGTCCCCATGTGCCACCCCAGAGGAAATCCTCCACCGCGTCAAACTCCAACAATCAGAAGACAACTTCCACTTGATGTATATCGCCGACACAACTCCGTCTTCTCCAGAGCTTCCAGTCACGGTCAGCATCCTTGGCTACCGTCTCAACAACAAGTTGTTTTACGGTCGTGAGCTGTACATTGACGCGACCTCGCCACTTCCTCCCTCGGGGGTGCAGGGGTCGGGGCTACGGTGGAGCCCTGCTAGACTGGGTCATTGCCAAAGCCAAGGAGCTCCAGTGCGATGTGGTCACATTAGATTCCGGGTACACGCGGAGTGATGCCACCGGTTGTACTTGAACAAGCGCGATTCAAAATGCATTGTCATCATTTTTGCTATACTGTAAATCCCAAGGAATAACCTTGATGCTTGACACTCAAAATAAAAGCTTATCAGTCATTGATAACACCAAAAAATAGTGATGATACTGCTATGTAAAGATTGGGGCAGCGTAAGATCAAGATCATGATGATGATGCAAATGCAATGAATGGGGTATCTTCTCTACGTAAAATTGTACGTTGGTGAGCCAAACAACTTTTGTGGCGTATACCTAATGCATAAGATATTCTCAACGCAACACAAGAGCAGGATAGTTGATGGTTATGAAATGAGAGTATTCTCTCCTATGCATTTACCCATCTCATCTCAAAGTTGGGAAATATGAACCAGCTCTCCAGTAAAATGGCGACTATCTCGGGTTCCTACCAAAAGGTCAGTTTTTCAGTACTTTTGAAGGTCTAATTAAATTTCTAAGTTGATTAGGATTGTTCCCCACAAGTTGGGGCTCATTTTGATCCTAAGTTTGTTGGAGTTGAGGGTCGTTTAGTGGTTTAATTTTTGTGACAAAGGAGCTTGTTTACATTTTTTAGGAAGAAAAAGTTTGTAGACTTTTGAGTTAATCAGTGTTTAATTCAAAATGGTTGTGTTTGGTAACTTGCAGGGGGGCCAGGACAAGCCTCAAATAAGTTTCGAGGATCAATGGCCAAAGATGCAACCTACAATCGTGAAATTACTTCGACAGGAATCCGTCAACCGCCCAGAGTGGCAGGATATGTTTTATTCAGTGCACCAGGTTTGCCTGTGGGATGAGAAGGCGGCTGCCAAGATTTACAAAGCACTGCAGGAAAATATTGCGGAGTTTATCGGGCAGGCACAACAGGTAACGTGATAACCACTAATCTGTTATATCAAAAAGAAAATCGAAATAGTTTCTGATTTTGTGATTGTTTTTGTACTGTGTTTTGAATCAGCGAGTTCTCGCCCACTCTGAAGATCAAGCCCTCCTCAAAGCTTATATAAATGAGTGGCGGAAATTTTTCGACCAGTGTAGTTATCTTCCAAAGCCCTTCATTCAAGTGGAAGTTTCTCTAAATAATCATCAGTCCAACAACTCTGTTGGAAAAAAGCACCGCGGCGATGACAGCAACGTTAGAAAACTAATGTTAGATTCGTGGAATCATCAGATATTCATGAATATCAAATCGCGACTCCAGGCTTCAGCAATGAAGCTGGTGAGGGCCGAAAGAAACGGAGAGGCGTTCGACTCACAGCTGGTGATTGGGGTTAGGGAATCGTATGGTAAGTAATCCAGATTAAAATGAAGTGGGCAGGAAGTGGTATTAAAGTGTGAAGTTCTAAGTGTTAATTAAAGCGTTTGTGTTGTTGTATTGTGTGTTACAGTTAATCTCTGCTCCGACCCAGAAGATAAACTAAAAATATATCGTGATAACTTTGAAAAGTCGTATATCGAAGCGACAGAGTCGTTTTACCAGGTCAAGGCAACCCAATATCTCCAGGAGAATGGAGTCCAGAATTACATGAGATATGCCTTCTCCAAATTAAAGGAAGAGGAGACTCGAGCGAAAAAGTATTTGGAACCAGCCAGCGGCTCCATTCAAGCAGTAAGTGTCATTAATAGTTACAGAAACATTCCATGCTTACTTATAAACTAGCGAACTGTGATGCTCATAATTATTTTTTCTTTAAATACGTTGAAGTTGATGGACTGCTGTGTAGGAGTTCTGGTGACTGCCTTCAAAGACCAGATTTTGGCGGAGTGTCCGGGAATGATAAAGGACAACGAAACAGAGAGTAAGATGTACTTTTTGCTTGATATACAATATAAAGTTGTATTTTATGAAACAGAGTCGAGTTAATTTAGTACGATTTCTCTGTGGTTCTCAGAACTACAACTAGTTTTTAAGTTGATGGACCGCGTACCTGACGGAATCGGCTCAATGCTCAACGACTTGGAAGATCATATAACCACAGCAGGATTAGATGATATGAAGTTATGGGCGGATGTGATTACACAGGTCAGTTTGAGTTGAATTTATTAACCTTTTAAATGGCGTTGTAGTTGTGGTCTGTGTATGGGCTGTTTGTTGATGCTGATGGTACTCGATTTGGTTTTCTGCTAGGACTCTGAGAAATACGTGGAGAGGTTGCTAGAGCTGTTCCGGCGTTTTAGCACAATAGTGTCGAGCGCCTTCTGTGACGACCCGCGATTCCTCACAAGTCGCGATAAGGCGTACAAGCTTGTCGTTAATGACACGTCCGTCTTCCGCCTCGACCTGCCAACCGGAAGGCAGGGCCCAGCAGTTAAAACGCAGCCTGAGTCACGATGTCCGGAGCTGCTAGCCAACTATTGTGATTTGCTGCTTAGAAAAACGCCGTTGAGTAAAAGATTAACGTCCGATGATATCGAGGCTAGGTTAAGAGACGTGGTGAGTGCAAAGATTATATTTGTATATATATCACTTAATCTTAATCGGAGGGGTGGGGTAAGTAAATGAGGTCAGTCATATTAATTATACGTTGATTTGTAGCTTCTAGTCTTGAAATATGTGCAAAACAAAGATGTTTTCATGCGCTACCACAAGGCCCATCTGACCCGCCGCCTCATTCTCGACGCTTCCGCTGATTCTGAGAAGGAGGAGAACATGGTGGAGTGGTTGAGAGAGGTCGGGATGCCTGCGGACTATGTCAATAAGTTAGCTCGTATGTTTCAAGATATTAAGGTATCTGAGGCGTTCCCAATAGGGGTAAAAACTGCTATAATATATTTAATAATATGTATAATATGTTTTAAAGACATATGTACTAATAATGTATATCCCACAATAACACATAAATCACAATTACATAACTACATGGTTTGCCTTTGGTTAGATTCAATTAATATCAAAATTCTAAACGCCGGAGCCTGGGCAAGAGGAAGCGAGCGTATTTCTGTCTCCCTGCCACTGGAGCTCGAAGACTATATTCCGGAGGTCGAGGAGTTTTATAGGAGAAAGCATAATGGTAGGAAACTGCAGTGGTATCATCATATGGCAACGGCACGGTATGTAACGTAAACATTTTCATTTCACTTCCTATTTGATATTCTGACTGGAGTAAAAACTAATGCAATTTTCCATTTGTACTCGTTTGTAGATAACCTTTTCAAATTCAGTAGGAAGATTTGATTTAGACGTAACCACATTTCAAATGGCTGTGCTGTTCGCCTGGAATCAGCGCCCAAAAGATAAAATCCCTTATGAGAACTTAAGACTGGCTACTGAGCTACCTGATCCTGAGCTTCGCAAGACTCTTTGGGTAACTAAAATTATAGTATAAATCGAGATTATTTTCACGACCAAAAGCTGGAATGAATGACCTGACTATGAATGTTACTTTTTTACTTGCAGTCATTAGTCGCGTTCCCTAAAGTAAAACGTCAGCTCCTCATGTACTCCCCGGAAGTTCAAAGTCCCAAAGAATTCGCTGAGAACTCTACCTTTTGGGTTAATCAAGAGTTTACTGTCATGTGAGTAGCCAGCCTTAGTCCTTATTTCAATGATATTTGGGTACAAAATAAATGTACTGATATGTAATTTTTACTTTGTAGTAAAAATGGACATCCCAAATCTTCCTCAAAAAAGATGATAAAAGGAGCAGATTGAATGGCTTATAGAAAATAAGTACATGAAAAGGGATGAGACGGATATCAATAGTTTTATATACATGGCGTAATTAATCGTTAGTTAGTATATAGTATATAAACCCGATTGAATTATCCGTATTGTAATTTTTCCAATCCTAAGATACAAAACTACAAAAGTGAGTCGAAAAGTACGCATCAACGAAGTTAGTACCCTGTAGCTAGGTAGATATTAGACTTTTCATTAAACTTAATTTTTGTTTTGTCAACTATTCAAAAACATTCCCAGCATATCATTTTCATTGTTGTTTCGGTTGTGAAACAGTACTTTTGATCACTATAATTATATAATATTAGGCAGCTTATATATAATTGTCCGGCCACCTCTCCCTACTCTCATTTAACCTTTACTTTGTGTTGAATCTGTAAAACTTGCTTAATATAATAATAATTATGTACAATTAGCATTTCTACTTGTATGATTGGTTATATTTAATATGGTAGATGCTAGGTACCGATGATATTACTCGCCTGTACTGTTTTCGAAGCATAATAACGCTCTAAATGTATAAAATACCCCCAAAACTCCATTCGACTGTAATAATGTACTTACATTAACTTCGTAATACTAATTGTAAGATTGAAAAGCAGGTTAAGACATGATAATCGATCATGTACCTATATAATATACTGTTACATTCTACCACACTTGTACGAAATGAGAGGACAGGAAAAATCATGAAATAAAATGAAAAATAATGTTCAATATTTAAATTAACGACTCTCTGTTATCTCTGTAGTTTTTATTCGCCATTCATTAAAGTTAGCACACAAATGTAAACCGCGTTAATGCTAAGCTGAATCAAAGAGAACCCAAACCACTTTGTTGGAAGCTGGGAAGGATAAGAGACATGTTATATGGTAAAAACCAGACATAACCAGAGAGAGATTTTCATATTTTATCTAAAATGGATGATGAATATATTAATTATCATATCATTATCATATGTCAGTTTTTGCATTTAAAACTTAATTACTTACTCATTTTAATTATAGTTTAATTGAAATATCTAGCGTGTGTTTGTGTATAATTTTTATACGAAAAAACCTGTCTACTTTGTATACTTCCATTTTTACTTCATAGTTTTGTCTTTGTCAATTATAATTGGTAATTATATTACAATTTGCTACTGCATTTATTAGCCTTAGTTACGTAATTAATTAATATTTTGTTTGAGCTGCAACATATACAAATGTATACTCAGAATTATCACTAACCATAACTACTGCTACTACTACCTAAGATTAATACTATTTAGTGTTTAAAACTCCAATAGCTAATGAATAAAAAGGAGATTATTTTTGATCTGTTAAAATATAATTTCATGTTATATGATATAAAAGATCAGTTTATTTGTCATTTAAAAAAAGTTGTAGGTTAGCAACCCACATCATCTATACTCCAATCCCGTTTCATCCGCCCAGCCATAAATGACACGTATGACCCTGGAATGATGTACTACTTCCTCTCCACCGTGGCGGATGTGAGCTCCAACCTTCGCATCAATTCCAGCCCATTTACTTTTCCACAAATGCGTCTTTTTCTCCATCTTATCGAGGCTTTTTCAACAAAACATTTCCTCTTTTTGCCCCCCGAACTTACAGAGCTGACGACTTCAACGATCCCATTCACCTCGAGAGAATTTCCACGCTGAATACTTTCCTCGTCAAAGATTTGGGTGCGGTGCCACCTCACTCTCTCAGTCGCAATTATACCACGGATTTTTACAGAATAAATGAGTGGTACAAGCTCTGGCTTCCTGATAATGTGGGAGAGAGGCACGACACGAAAACCACTTATCAAGTTGAGATAAGATATGCCAACAATACCAACGAAACTTACACTTTTCATGGGCCACCGGGGGCAGATGAGACACCTGGTCCGGTGAAGTGGACAAGACCTTATTATGATTGTGGAAGGAGTGACAAGTGGATTATTGGGGCTGTAGTGCCCATTGCTGATATTTATCCAAGACATACGGGCTTCAGGCACATTGAATATCCGACATATAACAGCTGCAGCCGTGCTGGAAATGGACTTTGAAAGGATTGACATTAACCAGTGCCCCTGGAGGAGGGAAATCTGGGTCCTAATAAATTTTCGGGACGGCAAGATGTAGAGAAGAGACAACAGAGGTAATTAATTAATCATACACGTTACTAATGAAGAATGAGCAGGAAATCGTTAAGTATTGTATTGCCCCTTTTTATTTTAGTGTGAGCCCCTGGATGGTTATGGATTTAGAAGAGGAGGTTACCAGTGTCGGTGCCGACCAGGTTTCCGCCTGCCTTTTGTGGACAGGCGACCGTTCCTTGGAGAAATTATAGAGCGCTCTAGCGAAATTTCCTATAGAAACTTCTTCAAATGTGATAAGATTGATTGATACAAACGCCGGCCAGCAGAGTGAAGTACATGGAAAAGTACAACAACTACTTTCCCCCACAACATTCCAGACCCAGAAGGGGTAGCAAAAGACGAGAAAAGAACTTGGATCGAAACACAGACGCTCTACTCCGCTTTATAAATTCAGTTAACCCAAAAACGTGCCATAATTTGACCAAACAGGACCTTATTCTGAATGGTGATATCGCATTTGGAGCGCAGTCCCAATTTGAGAACGAAGCGTTGATGGCTGTTCGCTTGGCTAATTTTATCAGCTCCTACCTCCAAATCGTGGATCCTTCCGAGGTATTCCCTGGCAAGAGGGTACCTGACAAGCCGCTCTCAGAAGATCAAATGATTGGGGGGAAACTCTTGTTCCTTGGCGACACCAAGATCTGGTCCGCAGCATCATATTGGGATCGCAACAAGTTTCCTAATAGAACTCTCTTTGCCCCGTTCACAAACAAAGAAGGATCTCAACACCAGAAAGTTCAAGTGGAAGACTTGGCTCGAAGACTTGACCTTGAAGAAAAAACTCCAGCTTCAATATGTAGTTCAGCACAATCACGCGGCATTCGAACTCCGTCAATGTTCTCGAACGCAAACAGATACGTGATGAAGTACTCCTGGAGGAACTTGCTGTTGATCGACGAGAGGAAGTTCACGCTCACGTTGTACTCGCATTTCATCAGGTACTTTACTGTTGAGGGGAGGATCTCGGCAGGATCATGAACTGGGGTTGTGAGGAGCGTCGACAGGATGCGGGCTGAACTTTACCCTGTCCAGGAAGTCCGATATTAGCGAGTTTATCGTCTCCACGCAGACTGGTCACCGACATGTCGCGCTTTAGGAGCGTCAGCAGTGTTGACTTTGTAGGGGAACTACGGTTTGGGGGTCTAATGATTCTGTGTCGTACTGCTTCAGCAGCTCCAGTGCGTTCCTCTGGCCTAGCGTGTTTGGGACGTTATCAGCGTGCATCAGATATTCCGGGGAGGGCTGTGAGTCGATGGAGCAATGTACCGTGTAATAGATCCATTTGATCTCAAAATGACATTGAATATGATAGCTGGTCGAATTATTGATTAGCTGCAGTATTTCACTTTGCACAAAATGAAAAAACTTTATTACAGCTTGATTTTTCTAACCCTTCTCGGTGTTTAACGCATTCGCGCCAATAGAAATGGCAACTATTCCTGGGTTCCTTTTGCCCAAAGTAAATTTAAACAAAAAATATGATTACAAATAATGAAATGAAAGCTTTAGGCTGTGTTTTTCATGGCATAGTTTTTCGCGAACGAGTTTTACAAAGCGAGAGAGTAGATAGGTACATATTAATATTTCTATAACTTTGTAGTAGCTGTGCCTTTTCTTTTCATTGAAGCGTGTTCAAGTGCTAACTTACATCTTGAAACTATGAACTTTATGAGGCGTCTGCTTTCCTTACAACTTGGTAGGATTTTGAGAATTGAAAAGGCAACCACGCCCATCCACTAATCTTGCAAGCTACGTGAGTTCAATGTATTGCATGAAAAAATATATCATTCAAAAAGGGTTTGTAATGGGAGGATGGATCAAACAAGGTGATTAAATGCAAAAAACGACCTGTAAATTTTTCTTGAAGAGCTGTGGTTTTTATGAAGACGGAATAAATTGGTTTCAGGTGTCTTTTGCTGAAATGTGAATCCAACAAATGTCGGAAACCGTTTTGGATCCCCATCAATATGGGCACCGTTGCTATTTTGTTATTAAACACTTAAACAGGAAATTAGATCATGCAGTATTTATGTTTTTGGGCAGCGCTGCATCTCTTTCCAGTGGTGGATTGATTTGGTAAGAATAACATAAACACGAGTGTAGAGTAAAATTTAAAGATTTTTAATTCTTAAAAATTTGTGTTACGTTTTATATAGGAACGGCACCTTGCTATAGTTTTGCATCATCCATCCCATTACACATATGCTCCTGCAAGGCCATTGACCAGAACGAAGAACTGGGACAGATGCTCCCGTTTCTCAACGCTAACTTTTATCTGTTTCAACTTCCGCAAGGAGAAACTGGAAACACAATGATTGACTGGAACAGCATAACTGGTACGGATAGTGATGGAAGAAACGAAGAAAGGATTGCTCAACTTGTGCGCTTTTTTGAGCAGGTTCGGCAGACATCTCTACAGAATCCGAATCCACAATGCGGTCCGTTTTCAATTGTCAGAAAATGGTTCTGAGCTGCTATCGTTGGAGTTACTTGATAGTAGTAATATAAGTCAATGATAATATATGCGATTATTTCAACGAAATATTATTGATTTGTAAGTTTCAATAAAACATAAACTGCATGCATATAGAACCTTTATCGTGTTTGCAGATGAGACGTGTGTTGATGCAGTACAAACATTTAACTTTATCTTTCAAAACAGTGTAAATAATACTACTACTCATGATGCTAATAATACTAGTGTGCATCATAAAAACTGATAGAAAGCAAACATTGTTAGCTGGATAGTTGATAAACTGTTAATTTAAAATGTCTTTAGTGTGTGTGAATCAAAATAATTTCCCAAATAAATGATAGAAAATTACAAACAACTCAATATGTGCCCACAGATTCTCTCTCTCATTTTCTTGCTCGCTTCAGAGCCCACGAATGTACACGAGTGAGTGACATGAAGTGCAGTAAACTGTAGAGTTATGCAGTAGAGTAACTAGAACATGTTTGGAAAGGTTCCCACGCTGTCCACACTTTGTGTTGTGAGTTATAGGAAAAGACCTTTCTCAACAGCTCTTTGTTTTCGTTGATCATTGAACCCAAGTAAACCATAATAATTTATCGTGATCACTTTCATGTCAAATAGAATCTTTGGTTCTTTCCGGGTATATGAAAGGCGAAAGGGAAACTTGTATGTTTGATGCCTTAGTAAATACATACCTCATACTATGCATATTGAGTGACTTGCATTGAAACATTGAAGCTATCGTGAGAACTGACAAGCAATACTTTAATCCACAAAACGAGTTGACACTTTAACCAGATTCATCATGTGAACTCTAATACTGATTCACAAGAAACTTGGTTCAAGAGAAGATGGTTACAGAATTAAGAGCTTCGATTGCTCCGTAAATAGAATCATCAAAATCTCCACAGTTCATTGTTGCACAGGTGCTATCTAACAGTTTCTCATTGTTATTGAAAATGTATTCCGTTCAGAAACAAGGTGCCAAGTGGGTCTTCTCCGTTGACTTTACCGTATTAAAAGGAGCCCATGGATGAAAAAATGAATTACGGTATCAGGTGCATTTTATACAAGCTGAAAAAGGTAACACCTTGCTTCAGGGTCGTGTGAAAACAAAAAGGAATGTTTGTAACTCATCAAAGTTCACTGCATACAAAACAGTCACTCGCAGACAGCAGACCAACGTACATTACAAAAGCTAGAAAGTGAATTCATAACGAAAAATTGGCTCTTTTTTGTATTGGTAATGCTGCTTAAGCACATTAAAAGAGAGGACAGGGTAAAAGCAAATGAATTTTTTATCTCAACCAATTTCATAATCAGGTAAAGTAAAAACTGCCGAGTGCTATACAACGATCTGCTAAAAGACTCAGAAGGAAAACCTACTCAAAACGATAAAAAAACATCAAACCTGTGGAAACGCAGTAACAATCTTACGTGATGAGTGTTAGAGTTAATTGTGTTTCAGCTGACACTAGGCATTTGACAATCCATTTCTCACTTTTCCCTAGTTATTTGCGCACTGTCACTGTGTGATGAACAAGAATAGTCATCGATTGAAATAATGACTAAACGGAAGTAAATAGTTGTGTGTCATTTCTTTTTCTCTGGATTATGTAATAATTATGATCTATATTATGACAACGATGAGTAGAATGGTTGACATAGTCTGCAGTGAACATTACTTATAGAACACAAGTTCAGAATTGTATTTATTTCATCCAGAAAGCATAGCATTTATACATTACATTTTGAATGAATGCCGTTTTTATGGAATTATTATTACGGCTATATACTCAATTTTCAAAATTGGAGTGGAACTGCTTTGAATCATAGACTTATAATTTCTCATAACTATTTTTTAACCCGTAATTGAAAATCTAACTTTAGGTAGTAAGCAGTATTATCATACCTACCAACAAGATCAACATGAACCATTTGTGGTATTTTTTTCAGAAATAACTAAACAATTTCGTAATAGTTATGTAATAGAACTTGACAAATTAACTACTACGACTTGCTTTGATCAGTTACCTACAAAACCCCCCAATTTTGGAGGAAGGAACGTTAAAGTCCATATACATACATAGCCAATCAGACTATTCTCATCTTTTAGCATTTTATACAGAATTCACGTGAATTTTGTGCATTAATAGGATAAGATGAGCACATTGCTACTTTTTTGTATATTGAATTTCCAATTTAAATATGAAAAACAATGGTATGAGATAACTACACTATCTAAGTACCTATAGTTACTAGCTCTATCCATTACTTTTTACAGTTTATATCATTTTATACGGACGAAGTATACAAAATTTGCTTTAGTAAGTCAACATGAGTAAATTAATACACTTTTACAACATTCATTTCTTATTTGAATACGAAAAACCACGGTTTTAGAGGAATGACGTAATAGGACCTATGTACCTATTACCTACACTTAACAGCCAACCAGCCTTAATACGTTTTTATCAAGTACCCAAGCAATTGTCTAACATCAATGTATTAAAAGCTAAGTATTTAGGGATAAATAAATTGTGTATCATGTACACTCGAAAACAGTCAGTTAGATTCCTATCCACCCACATTTACCTCGATAGAATCATTCAACCCAACCACAACTGTCCTTAGCATATATCGTTAGTTTACCACTCGCTACATTTAAATTACAACTATTTAGCTGTACTCTGTCACCATACCTGAGGATGAATATAAGCATCTCGAATCTTCTCATGCAGAAGCTGCCTCACAGTTCCAGTGGACTTTGGGCTAATTTTCTACGGCTTGCAGCTCACATTCAACACAGGAATACAAGCTAAAATAAAAATCACAACAAACCACATTAAAACTTATTCCAACTGAATAATTGACTAACATAATAATATTTCAAATCTCTATTCCAACATACAAGCACCTTCATCCGGCTGCAACTTTCCAGCGAGCATTCTAATAAAAGTTGTGTCGTCAGTCCCACCCTCTCCCAACAGCACCAAAATCTCAGAATCCACAATAGGCATGCGTCTCCTTTTGGACTGGATGTACCTTGGGCCAGCTTCATGC
>LJIJ01004778.1:0-13643 GCA_001718145.1 Orchesella cincta
ACTAATCGGATTAGTTAATTTCACAGTTGATTGGTTTTTTGAAAACATGGCTAGTATAATTCATATTTAGTTTAAGGTTCTGTTTATTGTTTATTGTCTGCTTACACGATCCCAACAATCACCAGATATGTTGAATTGAGCGCAATTTCAAACAATTTTACCGTCAAGCACTACAGGTGTTAGATACTCTGTGAACACTTAACAACTCAGTTACACAAGGAGTTTTTATTGAATAAAGTAAATTATTATAAATCAACTCTGCTGGATTATATGGCGCAAGAAACGAAGTTTTTAAAGTAGCGAAGTTGCTTAATGGCAAGGTATACGCAGTTTTACGAAAACTACAGAAACGTCGTTGAGAATGCAAGAGCTTTAAAATTTGTTTATTATACGCTGTATCAAAACAAATTCATCGTTCTTAAAACGGTAGAAAACGACTAAGGCGCTGATTCTTTTAACAAAAATTCAATCAATTTTCTTGATTAATTAAATGATTATATTTCAGTGATATAGATTTCTAAATGATTATAGATAGTCGCTTGCTTAGAAAAATTCATCAGATTAATTGAATTACTGATTAATTCATTGATTAGATTCCCAATCAACGAGATTACCACCCTTGGACATAGGAATCTACCATGCCAGTAGTATGCTAGCTACTTTTTATAATCCTTTTTGTTGATGCATTGATCATTTGTCTTATAAATGCGCTGCCTAATTGCTTTTTGTGTCAACAATAAATACACATTAAGGTTATTTATTTCAACGCGGGCTAATTATTCTTTAAATTGCAAATTTGCAACAGCATGAGCATTACAGAGGGTGGTCAAACTTCATTACGTGTAGGTATAATTGTCCTCTCCAAATAATGGACTGTTTTGTCAAAATATCACGTTCACATGGTTAATGAGTATATCCTAGAATTGACCGGAAAATATAGTGAAAATTCAAAGGGTTATTTATGTAGTTCTAAATACGTCGTAGTTTCAAAAACTCCACTTTTTAAAACAACAGCGATATGTTTCATCTTTTCATCGTACCTGCTTATTTAGATCTTGATTCCGCCAAAATTTTAGCATGCAATTGATATATATTGCGCATTTCAATAATAATACATTCACATTATTATTTTGCTGATTTCTTACGTAATATTATTGTGGAAAAAGCGTTATAGTGAATGCGGAGCATGATACTATTCAAAACTTGAGTTCCCACTGTTCCCAGTTGATTTGTTATCCACCTGTTTACTGGCTTGGTTATCTTTAATTGGCCCTGAAACACCCGAAACGTTTCCAGTTAAGTTAAGCGCTTAATGTTATAAAATTATGTTTTGTTCAGCTTAAGCCGAAATCGCAAATGTGTATCGGTAATTTTCAATGCCACCTAATCATTCTTACGTGCAAAAATATCGGCTTTTCAGCCTATAATTGTCACGATTTGAAATACAATTCACATGTAGCTGAAATAAATGTTTTATTGAAACTTATCGGAAGTCCAAAATTAAACAGAACAACATGGAAGGAGTTTTGTAAAGAAAATTCAGAGAAAATTCCAACAAGGAAGCGGGAAAATTAAGATTATGTGATGATAGTCAAAAATTTATAGGGAAATCACTAGCATTATTAATAATCATTTGGACTTCTAAAAGGGTCTATGTCAAAGATCGTATCCGTTTTTTCTAACTTTGTCATATTCGATTCATAGAGCAAAGATAACAACAAGTAATCTATTTGATATCATCCTCTCAGGAAATTAGTCAATTCACGCTGAATACCCTTCAATGTCTAATTCAAACTAGCCCACATCTGCTTAAAACAATCAATACTAAGAATGCAAGTACTACGGGGTAGCCAAATTACTTTCATAACCAGTCTATCCGCCAGTTCTTTACAGATGAGCGTTGAAAGAATGCCAGTTTTAGAGCCAAATTTTTGTTCAGAATGTAAATCAATATCACAAGAAAATTGAATAGAGATAATAAAGTCCTGTAAATTTTAATAGAAAGGTAACATAGAATATCAATATGCACGCATTAACCAAATATATATCGGTTTAAACTAAATATTTACTGTTCATTGTACTTTGAATGTCAACGTGTAAAAGTTTCAAAAGTTTAATGTTCCTAGTTTATAATGTTTTCCTGATGTGAGCAGAAGTAATCGCAGATGCTGCGTTTGGGATAGTGATAAAATACTATTAAGATTGGGTTCTTCTGCAAAAATTATGGAACTGAACATTAGGGCAATATGTTATAACACATTTTCAACTCGCCGAGAGCAGTACAAAAGCTGTCAGTTTGTGTAGCTGCCGCACAAATTTATTAATAATCTCAAGTTTTATACATATGATATTTCATTAATAATGTAATCAGTTTGTTTTCAAACATATTGCTTATGAAAATAATGAATCCACAAAACTGTACGAGAAAAAGTTTCAAAGAATCATTACGGCCAACACCAACAGGTTTTTCATAACATTGTCAACTTATGAGTAACGATCTAAATTGAAAGCTAATTATACACGGCATGGCGAAAAACTTTAAAACTCGATGGTCGAGATGCAATTTCAACAGTGAAATAGATACGAACAATATGAATAATAGGGTGAAAGCTAGAGGCCAGTTTCACATCACACGCGTCAATAGATTGACCCATTTTAACCCATGCCAGGCGACACCAAGGTTTATTTGTTTGTACGAAATGCATTCATCCAGTTCTCTAGTTCTCAAATTGAGCTTGGCAGTTCTATGCTAGCATAACAGCAAGAGGAGCTGCTGAGATGCGAAAGGATTTACTGTAAAGCAAGCAACTTGCAGTAGATTTTCGTTTGGAATAAGAATATTCTCACAGGCCTTAGCAAATTGTAAGTAAGCTGCTTGTTCAGAAGCAAGGATTGAGTAGTATATACATCTTGCTGAAATTTACAATGGTTTTCTTTTCTGAATTACAGGCTTAATAAAGACTGGAAGAGATGAATGATGCATAGCTCTGATGATGGATGAGTGAGCTCCACCCGACTCGCATGAATGATAATTAAATTGAACAGTGTTGCTGCGATGGAAACATATGGAAGATTTAAGTTCCAAATTAGCTTACTTACTCTAAACTTTAATGTTAATAATAGGTTATAATGGTGAATTTATAAATGTTTAAATTAACGTGTCACCACTTATAAGCTTTTGTTTGATAGTTGGTATATTAATGTTTCGATTAGGCAAAGAATTAAAAATATTATTAGCCACATTTATAATACGTACATTAATATTAATTTTCGAAACACTTTTTGCCTTTTTACGACTTCAATGTCAATAACAATACTTGATAATCTCGAATATTTCTTATATCAATTTTTGTAAGGCTGTTTCTTATCTGGAGTTGAAAGTAGAAATTATCAAACATAATTTTTTTGCAACATTCGCAGCCTCTGTAAAAATACAAGCTTCCCACATTCGCAAGCCTCGTTAAAATACAAGCTTTCCACATTCACAGCCTCTGTATAAATACAAGCTTTCCACTTTTGCCACTACCCATTGTAACCTGAAAGTAGCATCTATAAAACACGTCAGAGATTGTAAATCTTTAAATATAGCTTTATAAACTTAAACGCTCACCCATTTGTTAAGATTCCAGTTATTTAAAAGCCACAATCCTGAAGAGCCCCTTAGTTTTGAATAGATTAGTCTTTGTTTGGGTCCAAGTTGTTTTGAGTAATTTATTGAATAAATGTATGTCCATGCAAGCGATAAATTGCTTTTTCGAGTGGCTTATCAGTGTTTGTTAAAACACGTTATCTAACTGGTTATACTACATATTTACTCTTGCTCTCTGCCTTACTATTTCCACATTTTAAGCTTTGATGTTGGGTGACGTGTGGGATAATTGTCAATGGCTTAAGGTTTGAGTTTATGCTTATGCCGAATATATGTTCCCAACTGCGCTAAACGTTGCAAGTATGTGCATAACTGATGACTGCTAAATGAGTTCATTACTCTTCAAACTGCACTTTTGTAATAACTTGGAACAACTGCATATTAGTTTGAAAACTGACGTGACATACTAGTCAATCCCGAACTCTAAAGAACCAAAAAATTATACATGAAGTTATTTAATAACTTTAATAATTTCGAAATTCGAAAGGAACATGAAAAGTTTCAGTTGCAGGTAGTGGCTATTTATTAAGAAGCTGTTAAGTACTCAGTACAGTAGATAATGGTTCTGAATTTTGTACTTCAGCCGTCCATTCAGAACTTACTCTGATTTTTGGGTTTCCTTTCAGTGAGTTAAAATGGGAGATTACAAAAACCAAAACAATTCGATTGCTTTAGTTAGCCTAATTTATGACATTTTTTTAAACATTCTCAAACTTTGTCATCCTGAGTTCAAAACATATAACTTAACAGGTAAAACGGAATGAAAATGGAAACAAATTCGAATGCAGAAGGTGTATACTGCCTTAATACACTATATTCAGGGTTTCCATGCTTTATTTAAAAAATTGTGATTTTTTAATTCGTTCAACGGTATTTAAAGTAACGACTGATTTTCTAACTCGGATTATACTTTGTTACCGGCCTTTATTCAGCATCTATTTTTTGTCTCAATCCGAATGCAGAAAAAAGTTTTACAACAAGTACTTTCATGATGATTCCGGAGAGGAGTTATTTCAGGCTTTATCAAGGGGTTTATCGTAGTCAGATTTGACATCTGGACAGTTTTGCATATGTGCATAGGTTTCACTGTAGGAACAGTAATTATGCACAGGTGATAGTACTACTTTTTCCACATATAATCTAATCTCCGTGTTAAATTAATATATAATTGTTTACAATATCAAATTGTCTAATTTGTTGATAATGATAAATAGAGGCTCGTTTATAATATCGTTGTTTCGAGATATAAAATCATTTAATGCTAGAAATGCTCTGACGTTATATCATCAAATGGCTTCTAGGTGGAGCTTGAAAGCTATGTGTTGATGACGTATATGAATTTAAATGTTTGTTAAGTATCCGTATAGATAATAGAGAAGGACACTTTGAGTGACGATGGAGTTTGAAGGCATTTAAATTTTAACCAAAGCACTTTAAACAAAATCGGATATAGCAGTTTTGTAGCAAATTTAATTAGCTACAAAACTTAGTTAAGAGAAAATAATGAGGACCATTTTTGACCTCGAGGTTGATTGTTTTAGTCAGGCTTCACAAGAGTTGTCGCGCAGAAGTACAAAATCGAGCTAAAAGACGACAAGTAAAAGGCATCGCTGTTCTTAAAATAGGAGGATTTAAAATACGAAAGAATCATAAGATAGATAAAAAACGCTCTAGAATCCGGTAGACACAAACAGATTGTCCGTTGTTGTCGTGTTTCTGAGATATTGACGCCAAAGAAGGCCATGGTTGCGAATAACGTGTATCAGAACCATCCCTTTACTTTGAGCAGACCAGCGGAGAAAAAACATTGAATTAAATAATTTGCTTTGATGGAACATCAAGCTAAGAAACTGGGGGTTGTATCCAAACAGAGAAGAGCTCATCCAAGCAAACCAGTTTTCAGCAGGGACCGCTAAACGAACGAACGCCATTGCAGCGCAAAAAATTGTCAAGAAATATTGTCAACAAGACAATGAAAGGTACGATAACCAAGACCCTTCCCAGACACTAGCTCCACAATAGTTTCAAAAGAACGGACTCTAAGCTAGAGCCTACATCAAAGAAAATAAAAACATTCGTCTAAATTTTTTACGAAACGCCTGGGTTTACAGCTTATGTACCCATTTGGACCGTTTGAAAGCCCTTAATATCTCGGGGCACCATTGCGCGATATATTACTTGCAGCATTGGTTGATGACGATTCTGATTTCCAACACCACGGGGCACAACATACTGATACTTGTCGTCTTTTGGTCAGATTTGGCTTCGATTCTTTATCAAAAGAACTTGTTAGCATTTTTACAAGAAAATGTGTCTTTTGTGAATGAACACGAAAGCCACCTTCAAGCCAACCACCTGCGCCAAATCGAAAAATTCTGGGCACTGCGTAAAGGTCACTACCATACCCTGCCTAAAGAGCCCAAGATACTTTCCAAGTTCCAAAACCTCTAAGAGAAAACGTCATCGGAAGTTGCGAAGTCTTCCGACGCAAACCTCATGATAGGTGTGAATAAAATGCTTGGCCCCAAAGCCAAAATTTGTCTTCACTCTTTTTCTTTATTGTTTTATGTAGCTAATTAAATTTGCTACAAAACTGCTATATCCGATTTTGTTAAAAGTGCTTTTGTTAAAATTTAAATGCCCTTCAAACTTCCATCGTCACTTAAAGTGTCCCTTCTCTATGTACTATAGCTCATGGATGCGATTGATTTCAGTCAGATGCAATCGAAGTAAATAAATGAGGTCAATAATGAATGACATCAAGTTATCTGGCTTCCGCTCTCCATGATTAATTAATTAATTATCAATTAATTTATGTATTATGTATGCATTACATAATGTATTACATGGTACAAAGTATTAATAATTTTATTTTCTGCAGTACCTATGCCGTATGCATCTGAAATTGGATTTCGTCACAAATCTTTGTTGACAAAATGAGTCATTTCACCTACCATCATTATCAGGAGTCCAGATAAGATTATATCCAACACTACATCCACAGATTAAGAATAAAAATAATTTTAATTAGTTAAATACGGATGCATTCACTAAAATCCATCAATGTGTGATATTTTATTAGCAAGGCAAACAGTTTCAAAAAAATTTCTAATAAATTAAGTTCGTGCAGCAAAATGCAGGGACAAGATATAGTTCTGGAAACTCTTCGCTATGTGTTTGCTAATTTTGATAGAAGAAAATCAATCAAAATATTAATTTTGCATAAATTAAACAAAAACGTCGTATTCAATACTACCGATGATATTGAAATTAGAGCAAGTTTTATTAATGGAAATCCGAACCAAAATCACCTTCAGCCTGAAAAGGCATATTTACGTTTATCAGAGCCGTTAGATGCATGTTCAATATCATCTAGCCTCAATTTCTTCTACAAATTACTATTCTTCGGACGAGTCATCAATCCCACAAGTGAAATGGGTTGCATTTAATAACTGGAGGAGGCTGCGATTTGAAGACCAAAGCTTTGTTTGCTGCTCTAGCTGGATATTCTCGTATCATAATAAAAATCAGCCATCCGGATGATGTTTTTGGATACAAGAGCCTTTTTAACGATACAGAAATCCAAGTTGATATCAGTTTATTAAATCCAGCTGACTGGGACACAATACAGAAATATGTTTATCCGAAACGTTATGTCATTCAACTTCCGCCCCCAAAAATTCCAGTCCAAGAAGTTTCGTTCCTGACTTGGACTCAAAGAAGCATTTTTGGTACGTTTTTGTAATTTGCACTATGCAAATATATGACTTGCTTGGTAAATTTAGTTACCTTTTTAGCATTTATCAGTGTTTTTTATCTTTATATTTTTCGATTTTGCGGTTCGCTTCACTATTTTAGGAAACCCCGTCCTAATTTCAATCTCCTTGATTGCGATATACTTCTCTGCTGTGTATTTGGAGATATTCGTGATTATTTAAAAGATTTGAGAGAAATTTTGATAGAAAGAGAAAGAGCACGAGCTGATACTAATAATTTTCAATGGGCACCACCACCACAACCGGAAAATGAAGAACCGCCACCACGACATGAAAACCAACAACGTCGAGAAAATCCTCGTCCTCCTCCTCCTGACTTCTTGCAAGCTTGTGTTCTAATATTTCGTTATAGAAACATACTTGGGTTGCCTTACATTGGATCCTTGAGTAGAAATGAGATAGAAAAAGCGTATAAACAAGGAGCCATGAAGTGGCATCCTGACAAAAATCGTGAAAAACAAGGGGCAGCTTTGGAAGAGGTAACAAGCAAATTTCGCGACATTAAAGAAGCAAGAGATGTATTACTGAAGTTAGTTGAGATTGAAGAATAACGAATTTATTCAATTCTCACAGTAATGGGAAATCAATAATATAATTAGTTAATACAATACAATTTTTCGTAAAAAATAATTTTAAGTACAGATAAATCTGCATTGTGCATACGAATTTACATGTTCAATGAATATCCACACTTTGATGCGATGAAACATTCATTAAAATTTATTATCCTGTTTATTTTAACATTTTATAAACACATTTGATGAGTTAACAGCATGCGTATGTTCATTTCTCATGTTAACAAATGCTTACTAACAGATTCCTATGATATCATATGCGTTACTACTGATAAGAAGGTATGCTTAATCACAAATGATATATGTACATATACAAACTCAATTGTCTTTGATACAAAACGCGGAAAATGTTAACATTTATACATAGTATCAATATACAAAAACTGAATATAAAAGGTTACATATTGATGCAGTTTGGCTGTAGTGTCTGAGAGTGGAAATATCGGTTTCCGGTTCGAAGTGTGGAGCTTTTCGGTTCATTAGATAAATATAAGTACATGTTTGAGAACCTTGGTTCAGCCAACAACTTGCTACGTTATCATCTTTTAAAAAATTCTTTAAAAATGGTTTATAAATAATATAACTTGATTTGCAAAAACGTTTATTTTTTTAAAAATTCAAGTTTAATTAAATAAAATTATCTGTATAGTTTTAAAATCATATTTCCGTCCGTTTCAAGTGCTTGCAAAATCTAGCCGCCAAGAGCCTTCAGAGATTTCCTATCCTGCTTCCGACTTTCTGCTCTATCAGCAGTTGTCTGTTTTTCAGCAAACAGATAATATTAAAATGTTAAGTTAATTATTCGAAGTTTTTAATAATCAAAGACTTTCAAACTCATATCAGATGTGAACTTACAGCTCCTTCCATTTGTATAATCAAAACAATTATGACACGTACAACTATTTCAAACAATTTCATTTTGTCTGGTTTATCAGTTCTTTTCTAGCTGAAATGTATCTGATGTTGCAATAAAAGTTACTGATTATACTTTGGCAAGATCATTTGCCACTGGTTGAATTTGCTACGCAAAAGCATGAACATTAGCTCTAATTGAGTCTGCAATTAACGTCTGTAATTAACATAAATATTTTATGTGATGGTAATTTATAAGTTATTTTGTATGACAACTGTCCTTTTGTTGTCCAAATGTTATCCTTCGAATTGACACTTTTACTGTAATAGGTTGCTTATACATTTTCTTTATTTAAAAATTGTTGAATGCACAAAACGAAATATTTTCCAAGAAGCGCTTGATTGCCATCATTGAACAATATGCCGGCACTCTTTCAGTCCTTTTCATAAAAGACTGTCAAATTTAAACGCACGGTCTTGCTTTAAAACTTTGAATATTGCTGTTTTTCTTTCACCTGCTGTGAAAATGAATTTAGACCGTTTAGGTGCATTCAGATGTCAATCTTAACGTTTAAATGCCAATTCTACATAAAATACTCTCAATTGTCAAAAAAAAGTATGTTGTATGGACTTCAATATTTGACGTGTCTAAAAAAAAGTTTCCCTTACAGCTCAAGTTCAATGTCTTTGGTCAAGCTACACAATGACGTAAAACGCTGGTTCGAATTCAGTACATGCTCAGCTACCACATTCAATTTATTTTTTGAATCAATCTGCCTATTGGTGAATCATGACTCGCCAGCGTCAAAGATTAAGTGGAATTATATCATTCATTTCTCAAGAAACAGATATGACGAGAGCCAACAAGCGTGTTTTTCATAAACATCCGATTGCAAAAGAGGAGGAAGATAACGTAGCCAGCTCTTGTCTTTTCAGGAATGGAGAAGTCCTGGATTTTAATCTTGTCCCAAGCTTTCCAAATTATTTTTATGCCTTCACTTCCTTATTACTTCCAGCGCATATCCCAGAAACACCTCTAATATATCCACAATTTTTGGAACCACCAAGCAATTTTCCAAAACGGATTGGAATGATAGCAATTCGTCTGGCAAGTTCAAAATATACCCAACAAGTTAAGTCATCATTGCATTACTCTGGTTGTAATTCGTAATTTTCTTGTACAGGTTCCTTGCATCGTATGCATCCTTCTGGTTTTAATATACACTTTAATGGAACTAAATGCAGTTTTTGTAAACACATACAAGGAGGAAAAGGAGCTGTTCAATTACATTGTGCTACCAAACTATATTTTGCCTGTATTGATGCGCGTGCAGTTGCTAAACATATTGATGGAAAAGAAAATCTATCAGGATTTTCGGGCATCAAGTCTATTCGGATGTTTCATGAAAGTCTCATCCATAATAAATACGACAAAGGTAAGGAGAGCTTCAAGAAAGTACAATTCATGTTTAAGCCATCTAAATTTGACACTGAACGTTTAAGGCTTCCAGAGCAGCAAAAACATTCGTTTATGGATTCATAATAATTGGGGTAATGGTGGTTGCGTTTGGGGACATCAATATATCTGATTGGACACTAGTTGAGTTATTGGAAGTTAATGCAGAATACATTCGGGAGGAATTAATTTTTCGTACTACCCGGGATAATTTTACAACTGGGAATTTGTCTTCATATGCTTTGGAAGAAGGCATTCATGTGGAAACTGTAGTACTAGGGATCACAGGATGCTTCTTGAATCTTTTGTCGTTTTTAAACTTCTGTCTACATCGGGGGAACATTTCTTTTTGCTGGTCTTACGATGAAAGAAGTAGCCAATAATCTAGTCCGTCTTACTAAAGCTTCGAGGAGAAATGGTCAAAGAATTTTGCAATCTTATGAATTTATGTTCCAGTCAACTATTAGACTAAATAACGATATTGGTGGACTTCTTGGTTTGTTTCACATTCAAACATTCATGTTCTTTGTACTTTTTCTTCGAAGTACGGTTGCCAAGGGAGGAATAATGGAAATTTACACATATGCTTGCTTTTTCCCAACTATTGGGGTCACTGTTGCTGCCTATTACTATGCCGCGTTAACACCATTATTGGTAAATAAATTTTCTGTTTTGAATAATATAACTTAAGGGGTATAAAGTACTACTAATTTTGTGTATCTGTTCTAGATGGATAAGTTTCGAAACTGGGTGAGGAAAGTAGACAGTAAAGAATATCTTGGGGTGAATCAAGACACCATTCAAAATCTATTAGATGAGATGAATACAGATCCTCACGGAATTGGTAAAGGAGTCTTTTACGTCAATGCGGACTTAATTGCAAAGGTGAAAGCACGGATTTGACAACTTGAGGTTTTTATAACGGGACTTAAAATGATAAGTTTTTAATTATATATCTCTTTCAGATTTCTAGTTCTGTGGGTGCCTTTTTTCTGGTAGTTGCTCCACAGAATAAAACAAACACTTAATTATTTAGTGCAACTCCAACACTACTTTCACACGGAAAATTAGTGAGTAAGTCACCCTTCCGTTTTTGCTCATTCTAATCAGCTGGAATATGTAGCAACTAGCTATTTATTATCGACATAAATTATTGCACAAAATAACAATAGGTTCTTTCTGGCAATTAAAATATCTAAAGTAATTTCCACATTAAATCGAATGTGACACTTTGTATGCAAATGATAATTTATAACTAAGATTATTAGGCACAAGTAACGATACATTCCAATTGCTACGAAATCAATACACAGTGCACTGACTATCGACGACTAGACGACTCGTGAATGCACTTGAATATACAGAAACTTCAGTTGACCTTTTTTTTACATCTAATTGTACTCGTATACAATATTATAATACAATATAATCTAATTCTTTCAAATTCATATAAATGAGAGCTGCATTTCTAGTATGATAGGTTTTACATTGCGTCTATTAGTGTTAATAAATTGCATGTAACATGTGTGAATATTTGTATTTGAAACAAATTTCTAATATGTAAGCTTACATTAATTTAAAAATTGTCAAAAACGTAAGCAACCATGAAATTATGTAATGGTAGCACATTCAGACAACCTAAAGTAGAACTTCAAACAAGTTCTATTCATCGAACTCCGGTACTTTACTTTCTTTTGGGAGCCTGTCAAGAGAATGAATGTCTATCATTGGCTTATGTAGCAGTATGTTCAATTATCGAGTCTACGTTCAAAACTGATATTTATTTATACAAAATACGATTTATCACTGCTCATTTGATTTAGTAATACAAAAACAAACCTTTTTTTGTAGTGACG
This sequence comes from Orchesella cincta, assembly GCA_001718145.1. Taxonomy (NCBI): domain Eukaryota; kingdom Metazoa; phylum Arthropoda; class Collembola; order Entomobryomorpha; family Orchesellidae; genus Orchesella; species Orchesella cincta. Next base: position 12,165 of record LJIJ01004778.1, read on the forward strand.
TTTCAACTTCTTTTAAGTTAATTCATTATAATTTGCAGTTTAACTTATTCTAAAAGAAACTGTTTTTTGTCTAAACTTTCAGAATCTAAATCACAAAAAATTTGAAACCACTAGGTTTTAAGGTGGAATCATTTTTAATTTACACGCTAGATGCATTCTAATATTCACTTGTAATCAGATCAGCTACTCACAGGAACTGAACCGTGGACTTCAACAAATTGCAAATTGCAATCCGACATTTAAATGACACAAATATTATATGTTTGGCTTTTAGTGTTAACGTCACGACTGTCTTTGTAATACGTTTCCTACAACCGTCATAACACCGCGTAAGGAATTCAAGGATTTACGACCCAAATTCAAATGACTACAGCTCGCCCAAACCGAACAAAATAACCTGATATTAGGGTTAGGTTAGGAGCTAGTAAATCAGACTGAGCCCCTTGTCATATCAAATGGCAACATTCCAGCTATCCCAAAAAAACTACGTGACTCAAGAGCTAAAACCAAGAACCCACATTTCTAGAAAAATAATCAATATAACGCATGGTAAAACTGAATATAAGGATTTGCTACTTTTTGTTGGGCTGGAACTATACGAGCTGACAGGTCTGGTGCAAAAATATGGCAATGGAGAATTACAGAGGTCGAGAAATATTAAAGGCGACACTGAGCACATTTCGTGCCAGGCAATTCATTTGGAAGGCACCGAAACAGAATACATTGTGGAATTTGAGAGAATCTGCAGTTTGACGTCTCTTCCTGTCCATGTTTTCCATTGCATCAAAAATTCGGAAAATGAAAACGAAGTCTTAAAATTACAATGGAAAAAATCAATGGGATCTTTTGCCCTCATTCGAAAGTATATGCATGAGCAGCAGGATACTTTGACTGAGGAGCAGCTTCGTGAGCAAGCTTCGGACACAAAAACCATGAACACTTTCTGCATAGCTGAATTACCAGGAAACGGAAAAACTACACTATTAGCAAATTGCGCACAAAATTTTATAAGGGAAAAACAAAACAACTCTTACATTCAATATGTAGTCAGCACTGAATTTATGAAGACATTAATCGGATCGGAGCCCCCACATTTTGAAACCAATGCAACAGTCGAGTATGTCCTTCAAGAAACTCAGATATTGGGAGAAAACATCACCAGCAATTGCCAAGGGAACGATAAACAGAACGTTATTTTAATTCCTCCTTCAAGAATTTTTGACGTACTGGCAGAATTGTCATGTGAGTCCTCATTCGGTCGTGCATATATCAAGATGTTTGTCAAATCCCCTGGAGTAACCTGTGACTACATGTTTGACGGATTAGATGAGCTCAACCCTAATCAGCTAAAACTGGCATTATCAGTAATTAACCATCTGAAAACATATAACTCTATCCGCATTTGGGTTACGACTCGACCCGACCTTTTAGAAAGTTTGGAAGGAAAGCCGTAGGGTATTGGGTCATACAGATCCAGCC
>LJIJ01004779.1:0-13639 GCA_001718145.1 Orchesella cincta
ATTTTAAGAAAATGTAGTATTAAAAGAATTGATTAAAAAAGGACATTAAGTAAATTCGGTATAAACATCTGTTATTCTTCTTTATCTGCTGATGATTATCTATATAAGACATTACATTATTCCTATGATAAGTGAGATATAGTTGGTAATGATCACATATTGATGTTAATAATAATGATTCATTGCGCGTAAAGGGTTTAACCTATGTGAATGTTACAGATTTAGGGTTAAAACTTAGCGGGTATAAACGATAGAGTAGCCAAACTCATCATGAAGGATACATTGAACTAACTTTGTGCCATCTACGCAATACGTAGAAACCTATCGAACATTGTTTCCCTTGAACTCACACACTACTTAACTTTACAGAATCTCATTTATCTCGCGCTCTCGGCCAAGTTCATATACCATTAAAGTTGTTAGGTAATTATTAATTGTCAGTATGTAAGGAATCACAGGATTTCAGGAGACATAAGAGGATTGGTGCTATATTCATATCTATAACGGATTTACTAAAGACGTGCATTTCCCACAATTACGGCCTGCATATGCATTATCACCCGGGATCTATGGTTAAGGATAAATCCTTTTTCAACATAATATGACACAAAGATACGTTGCTCGTGTTCCATTCTTACAGCCACGCATTATGGGAGTTTCTACATTAATAATCGCACGTCGTAAAATATAAGGAACTATGATCTATCCTAGAGTAATTGAACATTATTTGAGGTCTCATCGTCTTCCAGAAACATTCCGACAATTTTTATTAGACCAACAATCACTCAGTCTACAGTGATATATTCGGATCGAAGGTAGATAGCATCTTCTCTCCGCTCATATATACTTTACCGCCAAAAATTAAATTGATAAAGAAAGTGGAGATTAGAAACAAATATCGCGTAGTATTCTTGGAATTCACAAAATTGGTGAGGCGAAGGACCGGGATCTACAAAACACTCAATTGTCAATTAAAACTGTTAAAAGTACAATTTTTGTATGCAGCTCACGAAAATGTTTGATTAATCTCTTACGTATTGACGTATCCAAACCTAGTATTAAGTATTATGATGATGTCTTCATTTAAGGACATATTTTATTTTAAGAAACGGCCGCATTGGGAGAGAGTGTAATTTGGTTGGTGTTGGTTTGTTAGCAGAACTCCCTCTGCTTTGATCATACCATCATGATCTTGAGAAATATAGGTACATACGATTATATGATTGGTTTTGTATGTAGCGAGGATAGGACCGCATTATAAAGATGTGAATAATTACTTTACGTGTACAAATACCCAATTGGAATGACGGATGGGAGCTATGACATTCGTTACTATACCGTCGTATAATATAAATGGCGTAATGAAGAAAGTAAATTAAAGCTAGATATAACTTTCAGCAATGTCCTAATTCACAGTGGATAGTTAAACTAATAAACCTGACAAATCAAGATGTAGCGATATACCGTGAGCAGACGTAATTTGTGACATCTTCAATAAACTAGCTGTTTCGTACAGACATATATGCTAAACTTTTTCCTTACTGTTCACATGAACATCACGATGTCTTAGAATGCTACCTTTATTCCAGTGTTTTTGACCTTTTTTGTGATTTGGTTTTCTACTTTGTATGTAATTATTCATTTTTTCTATGGACTGTGCTAAGCTAATTCAAGCAAAGCTTCATGTATTTTTGGTTTTTGTATGAGTGGACATGTCGTTTCATTATGTTTCCATTTATAGGCTTAAATCTCCGTTTTAATCCTTATGAAATTGTTAATGTATGTATAAATTAAGGTATAAAAGGCAGGAAGACAGCTCATTCCTCGCTCTCAGTCCACTATTCGTTTGCTCCTAGTGCCTAGTTTGCCCAACAAAGAATTCTAGTTGACGCTCCTCTAAAGTTTTAGACAACCAATACGCTGAGAAACCCAAATGACCCCCTCATAACGGACCCAAGCTCTACATATCGGGACTCTGGACGACGTAGGTATCATCGGTCAGCATGTTCCTTACTATCCAATAGATAAACGTAAGCGTGTATCGCTAACCAACAGGTCAACTCAAAAATACCAGAAGGTTAGAATTACCAATCATAGATCATGCATCCACTCGTCTACTTATCCTTGGGTCGCGAGGACGTGAGCACTATCCACTACAATGTATATTAAGTCGATCACGTTAAGCACTCTTCCCACCAGAACAAGAAATACATTCACAAGTAGACAGTAACACACCAGCACAGAGCAGACAAATTTACTATAAGCGGTGCGAATCCGACCATATGGAATAATCTACCTCTACTTTCCGTGAAGACAAGTAAGATGCTGTTCTTGTACAAAAATGTGCATAAGACTGACCCTGATAGACTTATGAAAGTCCAATTAATTCAGAAATTACACATTCGATATATAGTATGGACAGAGATGAGAGGGACAGGGTTTCACAGCTGGGCTACCTCACAGCCCCCCATATGGGAAACTAATCCGCGGAAACCATACAAACGTACCAGTAGCATTCAAATGTCGAGTTGATATCCTATGTTTTCTGACCAGCTAATGGAGATATAAGGGAAGTTACATTGCTCTGGATTCTCTTCAAAGCAGGTGCTCACACGACGGTGGAGTGCGCAATGTGAAAGGGTCCGATTAAGCTTTGTTCACTCCATCATAGATATTAGCATTTGTAGACAAAATCATACAAATTTCCCAGGTCTAAGAATGATAATAAACGTGGACAAGAAACATACACTTCGATAAGTCTAGGAGGTTTACTATTTTGGATCGAACAAAGACATACAGATCCTATCAATTACTTTTCAAATAAGACGGGTTACTCCAAGGTTGATCTTATATGTAATCCATTATAGGCCAAGTCGGTAATGACTGTCACACGATAACCATTACAGGGCGCAATACAACCTCCATGACTTTACTCTTGGTCCTCTGCCAGGCAACCGAGTGTCTATCTCAAAATTGCAGGAATACGAGCATGGGCGTGGGTAGGTGCTATACAAAATTTCATGTGTTTGTATACAGGAGGATAAAGTGATGATAATTGAGAGTTTATGGACGTAAAATAACTGACCACACGCGAAATAAATTCAGTTGCTTATAGACCGCCCACGAGTGGCATTAGTTTGGTTCATACGCAGGCAACAATACGTGAGTAACGTATACCATCGGTTAGTAGGGTGTTCAAGCGCGAAATATACCTACAAACATAAAAAAATACTTGATTAAATATGTACGCTCTCGAAATTGTCACCTGGAAAACTAGATACCTAAAAATTTGACCACCCATATATAAGTAGACAACTATCTTGACCAATTGCACTTACACATTTCGTAAATACATCGATCCGACACTTTTTTTCTCATATGAACCCTCACTTCTTTATTCGGAAACCAGTTCCTCTCTACACAACGATTATAACGTGTGTGGATAACTGAACCACTCTACAAAAAATTCGCATTAATATATAATACAATTATTGTATCAGACACCAGGTCCAAGCCACGTCCCAGGCGAATCATCAAAACCAATAATCCAAACTTATATATTTTTCAATTAAATAAGGTAAGTTACCATATTAACTTGAAAAACCATAAATCGTTTTGAAAAAAAATTGACGGCTAATTATATATAAGCTCCTATCATTGAAAACCAATATACACGTGCTATTTCTTTGCCTTTTCTCTAGGATCAATCACACGTGGCTTCCGCGGGTGGTTGCGGCTCACAAGGTGCCGGAATATGTAAAATTCCTTAATGGCTATACACCGCCGGCGCGGCGGGCGAGTTGTATACTATATGGAATTATGTATTATAGCAAACCAAGTACTTGGGGCAGCAAAGGGTTACGATTGAAGGGACATCTGCACGATATTAATTGCTAAAAGTTCACTGGAATACTCATGAAAAATATGTACCGTAAGTACCCATATAAGGATAAGGTGGAGACGACTGAAAGAGTCAGCTTGTGAGGATGAGCCATACACTACTGAATCAATCGGCTCGAATATACTCCCACTTAATTTCAGTCGAGGTTGCGAGGAAAAGCAGACGTGACAAGCTTCCATAGGTACGTACCCTATTCAAATTTTGGCTGCTGGATTTCAACATAGAGGAGATGAAAGTACTTTAGTGTGTATCCAGACCCTTGGTCTGAGGTATAGGAACTTAGTCCCTCAAACCGACTTATAACACTAAAACTTCCCAAAACCAGCAGCAACGGCGTATTACTTCTCGTTTCAGCGTCCTTCCAATTTTGGTGTTCCTTTTTCTGGGATAAAGTAAACGGTAGTCAGTTTTGTCAGGTGAAGTGCGAAATTTCACCCTTGATTTAGTTTTCAGACGATGTGGACCCATTAAATGCTGCTGTTGAAGTTTTAGTGTATAAGTCGGTTTGAGACTAAGTTCCTTACCTCAGACCAAGTCGTCAGTACTTCTTCAATGTTTGAATCAGCAAGCCAAAATTAACACGTTCATGGAAAGTGCCCTCTGCTTTCAAAACCTGTTAGTTGCTTCCAAAGAGTTGTTCGTACTTGCAAAACCTACAGCTGCACCCTTCGTACCAACCTTTGTACTTACGTACATATTCTTCATGAAAGTATTCAGTGAACTTTTTAGCAGAACTGCTCCACTTCAAAATCAGTAACTTTGCTGCAGTATCAAATTCTTTTCACTTCGGCAAAGTTGAATTAATTGTTATATCCGCCAATAACGCAGCCTGCACTGTTTGTGGAAGGGTACGGATATGTTTATTTATTGCCATTATTTTTAAAAATTAGTTATTACTTACCTTACTAAAATATTTATTGTTAAAAGTTCCTGGAGTGCTTGGCAGCTGAATAAAACTTTTTATGAAATGGTCTACTCACACCGTCACAAGTAGAGAGACAGGAGTATAATACAAGTGCAAGATAAGTACGAAGGTATTATCAGAAATGTTGCATCAACTTTGGTTTGCTCTAATTTCAAAACGCAATGACATATTTAATCAATTTTTTCTATGTAGTTTCCCTTGACTCTAACACACTTATTCCACTGTCCTGAAGAGCCGAAATGCCCCTGGAGAAAAATGGTGGGCTTTAACGTCCAAGCCATGCTTTTTCACTTTTTTCCCCTGTTCGTCTGAATTGTACTTCCTCCCACGCATGCCGTCTTTCAATTTTGGAAAAAGAAGTATCCAGAGGGGGCAAGGTCAGGTCTGTAATTAGGATGGTACAGTTCAATAAAACCGACTTCCTTTAATTTCTGCTTGGCGACCTTTGAAGTATGACTAGGCGTATTGTCATGCAACAAGAAAACTCCGTCATCGCATTTGTCTTGTCCACCGGTTTTTATTTAACCTGTTTTTTGTTTTTAAAAATATCAGCAAACGTTGGCCCGGTCAATGTAGCACCCTTGTAGAAAAACTCCGCAAGTAAAACTCCTATCCGGTCCCAGAAAACAAGCATCATGATCTTAGTACTTGATGTTTTGCGGATAGCCTTCAATGGGGGCTGTGAACCAGGTGGCAGCCACTGTAATAACTATCTCTTCGTCTCTGCCTCATAATGATGAACATATGTTTCATCCCCCCTCCAAATTTGTCCAAGAAAAAAATCTCTGTCCATCGAAAAAAGATTAAGATTTTCTTGGATGGCTTGCTCTCTTAACTTTTTTGTGCAGGTGTAAGTACTGTTGGAATCCACCTTGCACAGCAAAGTGTGAGTCCCAAAATAACATGTAGTATTCTCCACACTGACATGACACTTATATGGACCTTCTCAGCTATTTCTCGTAACAAAAGTCGCCTATCCTTCTCAACCACAGCTTTAACTTTAGCAACGTGCCTCCCGTCAGTTGCACTTGGAGGTCGCCGGGTTTGGTCTGTTTTCTAATGACGGGTCACCACTACGGAATCGCTGACACCACCTTTTTTATAGTTCGATCAGGCCAATGGATCGATACCATCGTTTTTAATTCACTTCTAATAACTGAGGCGGAAAGGCCATTTGAAAGTGCAGTTTTTACCTGCGATCGAATATCTTGCTGAGTGAAAAAATTATTCTGGATGTTAAGAGCTCTAACTCTACATAGGAAATGACAAATTCTATGAACGACATTTCTTTTGAAAGCCGAGAAGTTTATCTCTCAGCGGATATGCAGATCAAAGTAATTGAGGAAGTCGTCTTTGAGATAAGCGTTATCAAAGTTGATGCAGGTTTTCTGATAATACCTACGTAGTAGGAACCTTCAAATGAGCTCCCAAATTGGTCAAATCAGCACCAGCACTCAATGGGGTTGGGAACTACTTTTGACTATAACTTTCGAAATCCGTGTTGCAAAAACGTCAAAGTAGGCTTAAAAAAAGCCCCGAATCTGTTGAACACACTAAACATAACATTAAGTTAGTATCTACCAAATTGTGGTCTTTGTGGGCCGCAACTTCTGAAAATTTAGTGAAGTTGAGTCTAGGTTTCACCCCCTTAGCCCCGCATCGAATACATAACTGTAACACAACTGCTTTTGTTAAATATCATATTAATATGTGTAAATGAAGCGTGGTTATTGTTTTCGACTTTTGAAAGACGCCGGAAATTGAATTAAATTTCCTCAGAGCTCGTTATAAAATGGTGCCGATATTGAACTTCACAGTTATAAGGTTGTTCAGACGTTGCATGGCCCGCAGAGACCACAATTCGGTAGATACTAACTTAATGTTATTTAAATGTGTTAAACAACGATCGGGCTATTCCTTTTTTAAGTTTCCTACTTGACAAGTTTCTGCCACACGGACCGTTCGGGAAAGTTATACGCTCAAACTTTGAGGCACTTCCCCAACGCCATTCGACAAGACGTCGCTACGGTGCCCCTGAATTTCGCACCAAATTTGGTGGAAGCTCATTTGGGACGGTGCCTACTGGAAATGGCACGTGTAGTTCACTTTTTTATAATTTGTTTTCATCATGGTTTTTTTCTTCCAATATTTTAGCACCACTCCGCACCCGTGCACCATCAAACCATCTAATTTCATATATCCACTTGCCTTCAGTCTGAAAGAAACGTTTCAATGTGCGTTTTTGCATATAGCCATGTTCATTCAGCCCCCGAATCGTGCTCTTACTATGGCTTGCCGCAGCGGTAACTGTCAAAACAGACAACCTGCTGGCGTACTTAGCGCCCCGTAGCGGTTGCGTGCTCTTTGAATGCCCTGCAAGGCTTGATAACAGTAATTCGGCCAGCAAAAGCGGTCTCATCCTAAAATACTTATTATTTATTAGAAAACTAAAAAGGTATCCAATTACTTTGCCCACCCTTATTTTTTGCATCGGCGCGGCATTATTTTTGCGGTACTGCTGAAAAATTCGTTGACAGTAATTGGCACCGTCACAGGAGCTGATAACATAAGATAAGCCCCATTAAATTTGGAACCTGACGAGGGAAACTTTAATGCAAAAAAAAAGTTTAATGCGTACACAGCAATTTTGCGTGCTCTAACTGTGAGAGATCTTTGGCTCCAAATCACTATTTGTCAGTAGCACTGTATATGCCTAAGCTGATAAACTACATTCCGGATATCTTACAAATTAATTCAGAGAAATATGATGTTGTTTTCCCTGAGCTCCAATTTTATAGTAGTAAGCCGTCGTCTTCCTCCGTTGAACAGATCTCCGACCTCCTCCTTGCCACTAGTGCCCAACCAACCCCCCCACTGCAATTACACACACGAGAGCCAATACCCATCTTTCCTCCTCGCCGTTTAGAGCTTCCATCTCCCGCGACTGTTTTCTATCATACCCCTCACTGTAAACACACCCGTCAACTATCTGCCTGCAAATCAATCCCAACCACTCTTCGCAAACTGCTTACTTTACTTACAAGCCTCCCACGAATACCGGCACACATCACCTAATCGTCTGATAACACACTTCAGCATATATAACTTAACTAAAAAGCTGCAATACACAGGTACCCGTCTTCGAAACATGCACACATCAACCGAGCTTTTAGGTACTCTTCATTCCCATACTCCACTTTTCACCCATTACATTATGTCGTTCGACTACTCACTCACTTCTGCTAATACTGACCTCATTCCCCGATACTTCCCTCAAATATCGCTTTCTCCCCTCCGCAGTACTCCTTGCTGCGCACATAAATCCTGACACCAAACACTCCCATCTCAGCTTCCAATACTAACATCCACCTCTCCCACAACATCACCGTAACTGCTCAATCAAACGTGACATCGCTTGGCACTGCCCAAACAGTCTTTGTCAGGCGGTGAAATCACCATTGCCAAGATGTATCCTACATCACTCGATCGCATCGCTCTCCAGGTTACTCCCAAAACTACTATAATGCCTTACCCTGACTTAGATAATCAGGCGAACACCACTTCTACTTCATCATGGACGTGCGTACTTAAGTCCCTCGCTCATTTATATAGTATAATGCCATCTCTACTGACTCTCCAACGTTTTATCTCTTCAACAATCTTGCTTACAATGCACTTCACAAATCAATATCCATTGCCCCCATCCTCGATCATCACTCCCCTCCAACGATATTATCCCCTCATCGCTAATACTCTATCCCCAGCTTAATAATACCACACTATCCTATACAAACACCCCCCACTATCGCGTCACTCTCCTGAGCTTCACACCCACCGCCTCCACCCTCCACTTCCTTGTAAGTTGCTACACTAATACTCGCTCTCCTCACAGAAACACATCAATCACGAGTGCACGTCCTAACGGAAAACTGGCTCCGCGCTTAGCCAACGCCTATTTCACGTGTCTTTTCACACTCCTTACCCACCCCCATTCACAGTCGTGTCTCCCCTACACACTCACATCGCACGCCGATCAGAATTTACGCCTACTAGATATGAGCGCGTGCATTCTCTACCACCTATTCGCCCAACCCAACTGTCTCATTCCTCCTACGCCACTAATGCCTATATCCTCTCGTCCTCTTGTTATTGACAGATAGTTCCTCCCTTCGCTGCCCTCTCTACGGCAACTCCTCCTATCCACCTTACCTCTGCTCTAGTCATCCACGCTCGCTTTGCATAACACCCTCGATTATTCTCTTAGCTAGCTCTCCATCCTGCGCAGCCACCGCTCCTTATCTCCGTCAAGACCGGTAAAAGGTATACAAGCCACGATTGACTGTACTAAGGGAAAGGGTGACTATAGGTTAAGGTAACTATACTCATGAATATTTTTTGTAACTCATGTGATTGTGAGTCGATCGAGCTATAGGACTTGTGGTTTTATCTGGTTTAGTGCGATTCCTTACTAGACATGGTAACTGACATTGGAAATTCTCTTAGCTTTATGCCGAAGTATTTGGAGATAGAGGTCAAGCGTCTATCCATAACACACTATCTCAGAGCGGTTTTTAAAGAGTATGAAGCTTACCAGCCCAAAATGTTGGCTGCACATGAAACTTTGGGGAAGGCTGTCAAGTTGGGCATTGCTAGTGGCTCGGCTAAACTAATTGAAAGTGGAAGTTTATTGAACGACGCAAGGTAATTAAATCTACACAAGCCTGATGAGTGCTAGAGACTAGCGTAACTTTCTTATGAACTTGATACGCTACATGGTTTCTAATAGAATAAAGAAGGCTTCCAAAATTGCTATTGAAATGTCGCAGATGGACTGGTAAAAAATGGACTTGTTTGAGCGCACAAAAAGATGTCAAGATAAATCATCTTGAACTCTGAAAAAATTCTTGTAAACAGGGATTATCAACGTCCTTTTGAGCTATAAAATACTTTTGTACAGTGGAAGCCACATTTGTCGTCTATTAATAAAGTGCATCAGAAAATTATGGTTCAAAATCAAGCATAGGAACGTATTTCTCTTGGTAAAAATAAATACAAATTAAAGTAGATCGAGCTGCTATGTTTTTCTTACTTAAAGAGTATTGTATTTCGACTTATATGTCTTAAAGTGATACAACTTTCTGTTTGATTCGTCACAGTTCATTGCTATTAATCCTTCCTTTTCCCCTATAACATGCAAATAGCCTATTGTTTTAGAATGTTGTTTTGGCTTAATACGATATATGCTATTGTTATTAATTTTGAATGGGTTTAAATTAAATGTGACTTAAATTAAATGTAATTTTCTCCAAAGCTAGTCCTAACCTACGTGCCACTTTGAGAAAATTAGGCATAGCTACATATTTGATTTGCGAACTGAAGTTCACAATGCATTTATCCCGTACTTCACGCTATCATGACATTTTTAGATTTCTGATAACTGTTCCCCTAAAACCGCTTTTGTCCAAAATCCATCAATCATTTTCTTTGTTTCCACTTGCTCCAAACGAAGATGAGGACTTCCGTGCAAGTGCAAATATTCAGAGTGAATTGTCTAGATCAAAATTAGTTTTATGACGACAACAATGATATAAGCCCATTCTATGATTACTCGCATGAAAATCTGTGGACTTCAAATGGAAACTAGATAAAAATTGGGAATAATTGACAGGGAAAGGTTTTTACAACGGTACAATATACCGGATTTGGTATCCTTTTTCATGGATTATACATTTTCACGGATCATACAATCAATATTTCACGAAATACTGATTGCATGTTTTTGTAAAATTATCTGGTTGATGGTTTGTTTGTCACACACTTTGTGCTTGGGGTTCAGTAACAAGTAAAAACACAAAAGTGACAAAATTCACTATAAAATGTAGCTAGCGAAATTCACGCTGAAAAAATTCATCAAAATACGAGAAGCATTTGCATACCGATTTTGACAGATTTTAGTGGAAAGCACATTTGTATTTTAAACCATAATTTTGTTGACGTACTAGAAAATCATTGTCATGATTCTGAATAAGCTGGAGTGTGTGAAACTGAAAAATACTGATTTTTGGAGTACAGAAATTATGGTAGTTCACACTATGCATTAGTTACTGGACTGTGATGATATTCTATTTAAAGACATGGTTTTGATTTTTCCCGTGTGACTAAATGTCCCTAAATATCTGCCTGTTTGAAGATTCAAGTAGGCATTGTAATCTTAAATATTGTCCTCCATCAATATTTCATTTGTTAATATTAAAGTAAATTATTCTAAACAACAATTTTCTCTCTCCATGTTTCAATCCAATTGAGACAAAAAACTCTTTCGTTGAGTTTATTTGTGGAAGATACATCATTCGTTTAGTTAAAAGGGTATGATACATCATGTAACATACATGTATAATGTTTTTTGCAACTGTACATTTGAGACTAGACCTATCTAAAGGATTTCGGTGTTGCTACTCTCAAATATACACGTAGCAGCTCCGACAAAAACTTGAAGTAATGGGTGGGAATAAGTGAATACAGTGGAGTTCTAGTTTAATTTGTATCCACACCGGCTGCAATTCAAATGCTATGCAAAATGGTTATTGTATACATAAACAGAAATCTCCTCAATCAATTTTACCAACTGCGCTTTCGCAAGCAATATATTTTTGACAATCTTGAATCATATTTTGAAACTGCTTGGTTCTAGAAAGCATAAAAACTATATTGAGAGTTCACGAATAATATGAGGGCAAGAGCATCAATTTGAAACAGATTGTTAGCTAGTTATTAATTTTATTGTGACTTTAATATTGTACCTGCTTGCACCATGAGTAAGCCTCCAAATAATTATCAGATGTTCAAAAGGTTTTTAAGACAGATTTGTTCTACAACTATTTGACTTTTAGGTATACAATTATAATTAACAAGCAATGGATATTTTAGAAATTGCCAAATTGCTGGATGGGTATTCTGCTAACATACTTTTGACTTAAGGGAATAAATGTATAGTACCAAGAAGCATTTGGTGAATATAAAACCAGTCACGTTTTGTGGATTTTCTTATGGAATGGATATACATTTAGAAGCATAATTTCAAACTACTTCATAAACGCGACATGGCATCGACTATTGATTTTCAGGTTTGCAGCTTTAAGGGGTACTATGGCAAATAAAACGAAGTTATAACGATTCGAAATTTATTTTAATATGGGGCATAACATGAGCTATTGATTTTCTAGCCACAAAAGAAAAGACTTACACAAACCTTGAAAGCAAATCCACCTCAGTTTTATAACAAACGGTGCAAATGCCATTGTGTCATCCTACCACGTAGATAATTTGTTCCCCATATTCAAGTCAAGAAAAAATATTCCATTTTTTAGTTTAAAAAGATTAATTTCTGCAGTTAACAGTTTTGTGGGTTTCCAACGGAAATGCGAGACAGTTGGTATTTATCTTTTACCCGCAATGTTTAACTATACAACAAATTGAAATGCAGAATTTGGAATTCGTCGCAAATTATAATAATGTTATCATTTATTGCTAATATAAATACGAAGAAATTACTATATTTTATCTGAAACTATTTTAGGAAACAACCCTAATACCGATTTTGGTTTTATATAAAACCTGTTGTTTCAAAAAAAATTTAAACTGAAAGGACCAGGAAATAATGTCCTAGAAATAAGGTTCTGTAGAAAACCACACAGAAAAAGCTTTTATTCATATTATTAATTTATTCATAGCAGTTTAAAAGTTCTTGAAATTTTAAGATATCACGCAAGACTCTTGCTCACATTGGGGAAGGCCTCGTTTGAAGTAGGCAGCAACAGAAATATTTATTTAAATAATATACGACATATCGAGACGAGGTCAACCAAAAAGAGATAAATTTCATCATTGAATTTCAACAGCTTTCGGTTTGAAAAGTTGAAACATTAGTTATATTCAAGCAACTAGTGACACTCAATTGTATTCAAACCGTTGTTTAAGCAGGTTATAATTTGGCCAACTTAAAATCCAAAACGGATTGATTCTTCTAAAACTATAAGATGCCACATTTTGACACCACTCATTTTCTCGTCGCACTAGGTACATGGGTTTCAGTTACTGCTTTTCATAGTAACGCTTTAATTTCCCTAAAAAACACCAAAATGCTGGAAATAGGTCCCCAAATGGAGCTTTTCTCTAGTTGCCATGTTCACATTATGATAGCCAGCGTAACAACTTTCAAAAAAAAGGTAAGCAATTTTTTAGAAACTCCAGCCTATGGAAAATTAAAGTAATTGAATTCCTAGTGCGTATGTACATCTGTTTTCAGAGTAAAGTAAATCATGGATTATATGAAGTAAATCCACTTCAAATTCCAGTTGTATACTCCGTGTACAAATACTTGGAAACAAACAAGAGGAAGAGCTCCCTTCTCTGCGACACCGCATATTATGAGCTTATCCCGGGACAAAACTTTCTCTCAAAACTTTCTGTACACAATCAAAACTGCGAGGTTCAAGTCTACTTAGCCCCACCTGGCTGTAATCGTTGGCGATTTAACCCGGATAAGAAACAGCCAATTTACAATTTTGAGCATTTCTTACCTCATGATCAAACTTATTACATGGGCCTACATCAAACGCGTATAATAAGACGAGCAGCTAGTTTCTTTGTTTTTGTAGGGAGGTGGAACCCACTCAGTTTTCTTGAAAGCTTTTACCAAGTCCTCGAGCCCTCAACCTTCAAAGACACCTCCAAAACACATTTCAGTGTTTTGCCAACAAAATTGTATTTCGAAGTTACTTACTATACTTATGACTTTACCAACTTCGAATACA
>LJIJ01004780.1:0-13636 GCA_001718145.1 Orchesella cincta
AAAAAACCACTGGCCACCTGTCCTCTGTCTATTCATTTTCAAATTAAACAATGAATGGGATTATATGATTTAAAATGCCTTTTTTGAGTAGCTAATGCAAGGTGAAAGTAGTTTTCATTGATAATTATTAGTAACTATCACTACAAAGTTCCAGTCATTCTTCTAAATATTTATGCAATAATCTCTGTTTAATTGGAGTGAAATTGAGTATTATACAGTAGATCAAAAAATGCATAATAAGATAATGAAACACAGATCGTAGATGAATATAAAATTTATTGTTTGGGCAGTACTAACGTTCTCTCGTGCTTATCATGACATTATTAAAGAAGTAGGATGGGTATTTAAAAGTTTGAAGAATGACAGGAAGTATGTTTGATAAATTTATATCAATACAAACAAACTCAGAAAGAAATCAAAATCGACGAGTTTGACGCGAACAAACGTGACACTTATTCTTATTAGAGACTTGTACAATATCGCGTGAATAAACTCTTCGAATTATTAAAATTTCGTCCTCTGACATTATCAATTTCAATTGATTGCTGTTCCTCCGAATTACGACAAAGTACAAAACAATTAATGATAAGATTTGGAAGAACTTGAAATGGCCTTTCTCATTCTGTCAAATGCCAATTCCATCCTGAATCGAGAAAAGCAGAATCTCTACTAAAGTTTGACAGGAATTTGTTAAAAAAATCATAAATACATTTGAAAGCAAGTAATTGTACGGTACACTATTTTTCTCAATGATGAAAGGCAACCGCTATTAGAGGACGATGCCGTACGCGACTATTTTGCTCTTGGACTCCAGATATTTGAACATGAAACTTAATTTGTTTAGAGTAGCAACAATCATTGGATTCATTCTGCGAAAACATTTACAATTTCTGCCGTAATTTTTTTGCAGAGTTCCCCTTCCTTTATAAAAAAGTTCCTGTAATGGTAATTCAATCCACTCTAATGCTTCTAAAAACGTCATCATCTGGAAAAAATTCCTAGTTTTATCATACGAGGTACAGCAAATACCCTCAGCATTTCTTGCTGTTCCCAGATAAATCAGAATCACAACCAAAGTTGTTAATTGTTGCCCGTAACCCCTAAGCAGCATTCCTGAAACACTTACCCACCATTGACAAAATTAACCAGGCATTTGAAACAATTTAGAAAACGTCCAACAGTTGAAGATTGGCAAAACTGGGACGTTATCAGTTGGAAACCCGTGATCATATTGCGATCCGGCCAGCTTTAACACTTCGAGCAGGGGTAATCGTCTCAATAAATTGATTAGATTCCGCCGGTCCATTACGACGCAAACCATGAATTCGCACTTGCTGTAAAATTGGTCAGGAATCGGGATCCGAATCGCTGTTAATTTGATGCAGATTGGAATGTAGGTCTGCTGAAGAGCTGGAAGTTGTAGATCTGCATTTGGGGTTTCCACTGGTAGACAAACGCTTTTAAAAAAAAAGGACTTATGTCTGGAGTTTCTACGCCCTGTTCTGTCATCTCGTCGATGTAACACCATCCATCTGTTCCAGTCTCCATATCCAAGTCGATATTCATGTCGCATATTTTCAATCATGCGGCTTGGGGACTGCTCCGGATGCTATTTGTCCAGGATACGCCAAAAGATGTAACATTTTCCCAATACGAAGCTGGTGATGCTGCTTGGTCTATTATCTGGTCAATAATGGCTTTTATCTCACAGTCGCAACTGCAAAAAATCGTGCCTGCTAATGTTGCGATTTACAACAACTTTTACCACCTGAAATAAAAAAAGATATGAATTATTTAATATAAAACCATTTAAACGTATGATGTTGAATAAACTCTTTACCAGGGGAAAAAGCTTCTGGATTTTTGAGTTGTGAAGTAAGCACGGAGTCGTAAGCTTTTCGATATAAGTTTGTTATTGACAGAAAGTCGGCGGGGCTGAGCAGTGGCAAAATATTTTCTAGCCAAACCTAAAACCATTCAAGAAAGGAGGCAAACTGATTATTAGCTACTAATCGATTTAAGGTTAGACTCAATATTTAACGAAGTAGTATTCTTTAAAAATCGTTAATTGGGAAAATGTTCAACGATATGCGAAAAAGGTGAAAAATGATGTGTCAAGAAATACTGGTGATTACTGTTTGTTTCGGTATTCATGTTATTTTTTTTCTAATAAACTATAACGTGTGAGTTTTAACTAGTAAATGTTCATGCCATCCTAATTTTGTCATCCAGGGCAGCCCGATATTCTGATAATTGTAATTATTACCTGAATCGGTAAGTTTTGTTTGAAATTCAATAAAATCGTCTGATGTATGACAATTAGGATGGCATGAACAATTACTAGTTAAAATCACACGTTATAGTTTATTAGAAAAAATAACATGAAGTACCGAAACAACAGTAATACCAGTATTTCTTGACACATCAGTTTTCACTTTTTCGCATATCGTTTAACATTTTTCCCATTAACGATTTTTAAAGAATACTACTTCGTTAAATATTGAGTCTAACCTTATCGATTAGTAGCTAATAATCAGTTTGCTCCTTTCTTGAATGGTTTTAGGTTTGGCTAGAAAATATTTTGCCACTGCTCAGCCCGCCGACTTTCTGTCAATAATAAACTTATATCGAAAAGCTTACGACTCCGTGCTTACTTCACAACTCAAAATCCAGAAGCTTTTTCCCCTGGTAAAGAGTTTATTCAACATCATACGTTTAAATGGGTTTTATATTAAATAATTACATATCTTTTATTTATTTCAGGTGGTAAAAGTTGTTGTAAATCGCAACATTAGCAGCACGATTTTTTGCAGTTGCGACTCGTGAACACTGAGATAAAAGCCATTATTGACCAGATAATAGACCAAGCAGCATCACCAGCTTCGTATTGGGAAAATGTTACATCTTTTGGCGTATCCTGGACAAATAGCATCTGGAGCAGTCCCACGCCGCATGATTGAAAATATGCGACAGGAATATCGACTTGGATATGGAGACTGGAACAGATGGATGGTGTACATCGACGAGATGACAGAACAGGGCGTAGAAACTCCAGACATAAGTCCTTTTTTGCTTAAAAGCGTTTGTCTACCAGTGGAACCCCCAAATGCAGATCTACAACTTCCAGCTCTTCAGCAGACCTACATTCCCAATCTGCATCAAATTATGCAGCGATTCGGATCCCGATTCCTGACCAATTTTACAGCAAGTGCGACTTCATGGGTTTGGCGTCGTAATGGACCGGTGCGGAATCTAATCAATTTATTGAGACGATTACCCCTGCTCGAGTGTTAAAGCTGGCCGGATCGCAATATGATCACGGGTTTCCAACTGATAACGTCCCAGTTTTGCAACATCTTCAACTGTTGGACGTTTCTAAATTGTTTCAAATGCCTGTTAATTTTGTCAATGGTGGTGTAAGTGTTTCAGGAATGCTGCTTAGGGGTTACGGGCAACAATTACAACTTTGGTTTGTGATTCTGATTTTATCTGGGAACAGCAAGAAATGCTGAGGGTATTTGCGTTACCTCGTATAATAAAACTAGGAATTTTTTCCAGAGATGACACGTTTTTAGAAGCATTAGAGTGGATTGAATTACCATTACAGGAACTTTTTATAAAAGGAAGGGGAACTCTGCAAAAAAATTACGCAGAAATTGTAAATGTTTTGCGAAGAATGAATCCAATGATTGTTGCTACTCTAAACAAATTAATGTTTCATGTTCAAATATCTGGAGTCCAAGAGCAAAATAGTCGCGTACGGCGTCGTCCTCTAATAGCGGTTGCCTTTCCATCATTGAGAAAAATTAGTGTACCGTACAATTACTTGCTTCAAAATGTTTTTATGAATTTTTTACAAACTTCCTGTCAAACTTTAGTAGAGATTTCTGCTTTTGCTCGATTTCGAGGCATGGAATTGGCATTTGACAGAATGAGAAATGCTTTCCAAGTTCTTCCAAATCTTTCATTAATTGTTTTGTACTTTGGGTATTCGGAGGAACAGGCAACATTGGGAGAAAAGATTGTAATGTACAGAGACGATTTAATAATCGAAGAGGTTTTTCCAACGGATATTGTACAAGTTCAATAAGATAAGTGTCACGTTGGTTCGGTCAAACTCGTCGATTTTGCATTTCTTTTCTGATGTTTGTTTGTAATTGATAGTAAATTTAATCAACATAGCTTCTGTAATTCTTCAAACTTTTAAATACCCTCCTTACTTCTTTAATAATGTCATGATTTAAGCACGAAGAACGTTTAGTACTGCAAACAATAAATTTTGATATTCATTCTATACGGTATCTGTGTTTCATTATTTTATTTGCATTTTTTGTATTACTGTAGTAATACGTACAATTTCACTCCAATTAAACAGAAGATTATTGCATAAATTGATTTAGAGAATTGACTGGAACTTTGTAGTGATAGTTTACATAATAGATTATCATGAACTACTTCACCCTTGCATTAGCTACCCAAAAAAGGCATTTTAAATCATAATCCTTTTCAGTGGTTAATTGAAAAGGGAGGACAGTGGCTAAGCAGTTTGGTGGCTAAGTGGTTTTTTTTAGTGGCTAACGACAGTGGTAATACTTATGCATTAGGTTAGCCATGAAAGCAGTCAGTGCTCTTTTGACCACCTACCTGTCACGTTCGTTTTTCTGCAGTGAATCTTTTACAAAGGTAAGGGTGCCATATACCTTTAAATAATAATTTTAAAGGTACTATTCCCTAACAGTTAAAATTTAGGATAATGCCGTATTTTTAAGCCAAAAGTAACCAAAGTTACTTTGATGGCTAACCAATTTAGTGGCTTATCAAACCCGCTGCCACCTTACAAGGTAGCTCACAAATTTGGTGGCTAAATAACTTGGTTTGTAGCTAATTTGGTAACTTACCAGTTTGGTATCTAACCAATTTTCCGGTTAACCAATTTTGTGGCGAATCAAACACTTTGCTACCTTATAAAGTAGGCTACAAAATTTTTACTTTTTAATAGCTCACCAATTTGGTGGCTAACAAATTTGGTGGCTTACAAATTTGGTGGCTAACAAATTTGGTGGCTTACAAATTTGGTGGCTAATCAAATTGGTGGCTAACCAAGTTTGTAACCCGTTAAGATTTATTAATTAAAAGAAATCTTACCAAACCTGAAACTAATAAACATTATTTAATATGATTTGTGGATAAGATTTGTAATTGCGTTCTCGTTTATTCAATGAATAAAACAATGAATAATTCTTTTGTAGATTACAGAATTGCTCCTCAGTAACTCTTCCGTATGAAGCAAGGGAGCTGCAATTCAGCCAAAACACGCCGATTAGTCTATCCAGCGGAAATCATCGTCTACCGGTATAATTCGGACGGTGTACCTATTGAAGGGGCAGTAAGAATGCCATTGCCAATTGAAGAAGATCAGCCTATTAGCCAACCGTCCACTACTGAAGCAACAGCGTCGTTGTCATCTGCTGAGAAGACGAATGAGGCTGAGAAGATTGCGATGGCTGCTGCCGAAGAATTTATCAAGCGCCAAAACTTGGAAGCCGTAGATGTTGGTCAATGTGAGGTGCCCTCAGCTTCAACATATCCGTTGGTGGATTCGTCAGAAAGAGACGACATGGGTGGCGATGGATTGGGACATGAGACGATCACAACTGCAGGTTATGCATTTGAGAAATCCGAATCCGTTGGAAGTACTGATACTGAATTGCGTACCGATTTGTCTGATTGTGCTGACTTCAGCCATACAATAACGAGCTGTCTGTTCCAGTTGTAAGTACATCTATTCATTATTGTTTTTACATCATTGGATATTCTAAAAACGTGTAAACGTAATCTTACTTTACTGAAAATTGATATGATTGTTTGTCAATATCATTTACAGAGTTTACAGGCGATTCAAGCTTTCGGAAATGTTTTGCAAAATCAGATTTCTGGTCACACGATCCCAGTACATTCTGGTATGGACATCGCAACAAAGAAGTGGATGAAAAGCTTCCCGATCAAACTTCGATTTGGATGGGAAAACTTGGAATTGGCTCAACCGATTGCAATTGGAAGTTTTGGATGTGTTTCGACAGCCATGTTGAAAGATAGTAATGCCGTGGTTGTTATTAAACAATATCCGGATAATCTGCTGCCGCGCGTACAGGAGACTGATCTTTGGAAACAAAGGGATTTACTTATCCACTTGAAAAATTCCAGAGTTGTCCACCTTCTTGGAGTTTTTTTTGATAAAGGCACACATTTTATCATGGAGCGATGCTATGGTTAGTCAACGAAATGCGTATTTATAAAATTTTATTGTATATTTATCATATTATTTATAAAACATTAATACTTAATTCAGAAATTTGAATTTAAAAATGGTTAAAATTGAATTCTTGGTTTAGGTTCTTTGGACCAATTTGGTAAATTGTTGACGGATAGGCAAAAAGTACGCTTTGCTATACATTTGCTGGAAGGATTGAGTTTCATTCATAGCAAGCGAATAATACATTGAAACCTATGTCCTCAATTTACTAATCACGACAAGAAACACACTTGTTATATCTGGCTTTAGCAACGCCCAGATTCTGCCGAAGGTATCATATATATATCGACACTATTTCCAAAAATAGGGTTGCTTTGGTTGACGCTGGAAGTTTTAATTTTTTACGTAGAAAACATGCATTACATCATTAGAATCGGGAAGTTTTGCGCAACAAGAGTAATCTCTTTGATTTTGTGCAAAACAAATAGATCATGTTTATTTTTGCATGGTAATATGGCCAATTTATGTGATTTTGCATAAATTTTCTATTAGTTTATGTCCCTCCTGAAGGAAACTGAGAGGGTACGTACGGCCACCGTATATGTTTATGAAATGTGAAAGTGTCACAATCCAGGCGAATGACATCGATTTTTAATTAATACGCATAACTAAAGTTCCACGCAGCAATAAAAAATATCAAAATGTCAGTATTTTGGGATAGACTAAATTCAAAAATAGGTGAGTTTGGTTAACGCTGGAAGTTTTAATTTTTTACCAAGAAAAACATGCATTATATCATTAGAATTGGGCAGTTTTTGAGCAACAAGAATAATCTCTTTGATTTTGTGCGCAACAAACAGATTCATTTTTGCATGGAAATATGGCCAATTTATGTGATTTTGCATAAAATTTCTATTAGTTTATGTCCCTCCTGAAGGAAACTAAAAGGGTATATACGGCCACCGTATATGTTTATGAAATGTGAAAGAGTCACAATCCAGGCAAAAGACATCGATTTTCAATTAATACGCATAACTAAAGTTCCACGCACCAATGAAAAATAACAAACTTTCAGTATTTTGAGATATACTTAACTGAGAAATAGTGTAAGTTTGGTTGACGCTGGAAGTTTTAATTTTTTACGCAGAAAAACATGCAATGCATCATTAGAATCGAATAACTTTGCGCAACAAGAGTAATATCTTTGATATTGTGTAAAACAAATAATTCCTACTCATTTTTGCATCATATATATATGGACACTATTTCCACAAATAGGGTTCCTTTGGTTGACGCTGGAAGTTTATATTTTTGACGTAGAAAAACATGCATTACATCATTAGAATCAAGAAGCTTTGCGCAACAAGAGTGGTCTATTTGATTTTGTGCAAAACAAAGAGATCGTATTCATTTTTGCATGGTAATATGGCCAATTTATGTGATTTTGCATAACATTTCTATTAGTTTATGTCCCTCCTGAAGGAAGCTGAAAGGGTATATACGGCCACCGTACATGTTTATGAAATGTGAAAGTGTCACAATCGAGGCGAATGACATCGATTTTTAATTAATACGCATAACTAAAGTTCCACGCACCAATGAAAAATGACAGAATTTCAGTATTTTGCTTTAGAATAAATTCAAGTATAGGGTAACTTTGTTTGACGCTGGAAGTTATAAATTTTAGACAGAAAAACATGAAATACATCAATAGAATCGTGAAACTTTACGCAACAAGAGCAATCTGTTTGGTTTTGTTTACAATAAATGGATCGTGTTCATTTGTGCTGATAAAAGTTAAAAAGGAATAAATTTCAGCGTTTCAGACATAGGGTAACTGCTGTTAATATTAAAATTGTCAGCAATTACATGCTTATCACTAAATTTATGTAACCACCATGTCGTTTGCTGATGTGTGTTGCATCTGCAACTCATAAAAATGAAATACAAACCTATTAGTGTCGTCTGAAAAATTGTTTAAAGACACTAAATTCAAATATGTTTTTATTTGAAGGACCCTGGAAGTTTTATTTTAAATGACATAAAACTGTAGGATATGTTGAAAAAAGGACGACGACTTGCTTAACAAAGACATTTGTTTTCATTTTCTCTACAATATCTCAATCATGTGCATTATTGAAGACTGATACAGTAATTTCAAACCATTTCGACACTTTTAAAACTCGAGGTCTAAAAAGGGCCAGTTACTGGTGCCTAAAAGAAAAACCAGATAAAAGTGAGTAGAAATCGACCATATGTTGGGGTATTATGAGACTATGTCTGGGGGAACCTAAAAGTGAAAGGAGGGACCACGATTTTAAGGGTCAAATTTTGGCCAAACAACCAAATTTTTTTTGTGTAGATTCACAAAATGATTCCCAAGGGGAAAAGTTTTACCGTTTCTCAAAATTCGAATTTGGTCTGAAGATATAGGTCATGGTTTCTAAAAAACAGTTTTTGGTTATTGCAGATGCCTTAGGGGTTTGCAGCAAGCTTGGGCCGTCCAACTTGGACGTGGCTGTATTGTTTCGCTTATATCTTAATTATGTATGAAATTGCAATTTAGTGTTATATTTCGGGCAAGGCCCGTCCCAGGCTGCTAGTCAATTTATAATGAGCTGATTATATCCGATTAGCATAAAAAAAGAGAAAACGACGGCGTTATAAAATATACAGTATGAGGACACTGTAAAGTTACTTACTGCTTTAAATTACTTAATTGAAATCCATACCATACGTTAATACATCTTTCTCTAACAAAGTAACCGTAGATTGCCCGCTTCAATTACTGTATGGGTATTGTTTACATTTACATGAAATACATGATCATGTAATTCATGTACATGATTACATGACATGAACATTCATTTTACTACATGAATTTCATGCTACATGAAATGACATGCGAAAAGTCTACATGAAAATGACATGATTTACTCTCTAGTTACCCCAATAGTTCATTGGGACTTTGTGTAAATCAAGCGCGGTAAGTCTCCTTCTTATCCAATAATGTAATGCATGAACGTAGCCATTTTATAATAGCGATTAAGCTGATAATCGCTTTGTAGTATCGTGTTTAGTTTATGATCAATGTTGGACATATTTAGCTAGACAGCACTAATCATTTTATTAACATAAACATAATATGTAAGACAGAGATTTGCTAAATTAGTAATGCATGCTGATGTGAACACTTTAATTCTTATTTAATAACCAATTTCAATTCAGTTTTGACAAGCTCTGTAATTGAAAATATTTAATCATTAACATAAGATTTAATTTTATGTGGTACTTACAACAAATTCCGATTTAAGTACATTTAAATTCTCAAACTAGCTATTAGTCTAAACACTCATCTGTCTCTTTCAAAGCATTTCAACCACATCCCGCTGGTTTGGCATTCCTATAATCATCACACCTAATATTTTCGGCAAGTTACAGTGTGAAGTGTACACAAGCATAAAATGAAGGTTTTCAAATGAAATAAATTCTGAGTAAAATGTAGGGAACGCAGCTTTGGTGTAAGCAATTACTGTCTGATCGCGTAGCTATGCTTGTACTTATGCATAAGCTTGCATATACATAAGCTTGCTTCGGACAGAGCTTTACACTCTCCCGTTCTCCCCCTACATTCCTATAAACTAGCTAAAGCTGCGTTAATAAATGATGCTTGTGTTTTCAAAATTAATTAGGTTGGATTGCAGATAAGGGACGCCACTAAAATTGCAAAAAGCAATAAAACATTTTTGGTCATTGACGAAAAAACTTAGAAATTTTAGTGGCGACCCCTTATCTTCAATCCAACCGTTAATTACGCAATTAAACTATTTTAAAGATATTGCGTTTGATGAAGGCTACGAACCTGAATAACCTCTTTGGGGCATGCTACGACACTAGATTTTCTGCATTCTGTTAACAAATATTGATTCCAACTTTCCATCATATTCAGAGCTAACTGTGCTGGAAGATGAAAGAAGTTTATCAGAAGAAGCAGTAATCCAAATCCAACAACTCCTAAAATGCTTAATCCAACAGCTGATTTGAGCTGAATAGCAACGGAGTCTGGCACGTTCCAGGCCTCCGAATATTCAGTTCCCGAATCTCGGTTCGGTTGAGGCCTAACTGCAGTCTCTCAAGCCGGTTTGAAATACCAACCTCGGTGAATTTTGCTATGAGACGTGAAGCCGAATAAGACATGTACGACCAAACTCTCAGAGTTGGAAGAAAAATTACTTTTTTTAAGTTAACATTCTGCAGACTCTCGTATCATCAACGAGCAGTATTCCTCTGATGTCGGTAAACGCCTCTAATGCTGAATAACTGAAAAACTTATTGTAAACAATTTTTTTGTCGTAAGTGTATTTAATATTGGGAAATGTGAAGCTTTGTAATATCATCGACAAAATCCGGTGTCTTGTATCCGTCGTAAACAAAACTCTCAACCCTTTTAAATTTTGATTCAAGACTACCAATGCCGAATGTTCCTTTGCCAAAGGCATTTTCAAAGAAGTCAACTGAAATTTTCTTACAACGTTCCACCAGCCTGGGCAACGGACCGTTTAGCGGAAAACCAAAATTTGTAATTTGAATTTAAAAGAGATTTCATTGAAGGAAATTCAGAGAGTTGCACCGTCTCGGATGAAATATGACTCTGATAAGTCAGTGAAATGAGCACCATGGAAATCATGTAGACAAAAAGTAACTTTTTAGGGTGTCGCATTTGAAATGGAATCGAAAACAGTGACCAGATCATATCAATCCCATGAGCAACGCTCTTGTAAATGAATATGTACATCAGAACAATTAGAATCATGGAAAACCAAGCTGTTCCCCGAATCACCGAAACAATGACATAATCCAACTCTTCGGAAAGTGAACTAATTGTGACACAACTTAAAAGTTTGATTTTGAGACTTTGCGTTACTAGAACAGAGCCCCTAGTTTGCAGGATAACATTCGGAACGGTATTTAAAATGGACTCTCCGTGATGAACTTGAACAAACCAGTTAAAATCTTCTTGTTGGTTTGCTGCAATGTCCTTTGCAAGCACCTTAAGACTGGAATTAAGCTCTCTAAATGTAATTGCATACATCGTAGCTTCAGCAGAGGAACAGTATTGTAACATGTTTCTATAAAAGTCTGTTCTGCTTTGATGAGTCGTGCTGAAGTCGAGTTCAGTACAGTCTTTAAATGTTCCTGCGTCATCAATGGATGATTTGAATAATAAGTGTCGACGATACCCATTTCCATTTACTTTTTGAGCAAATCGTCTCAACTCCAAATAGGAGGGAAAATTTGTTAGCTTTTCCAGGTGTAGCCTTGTTGGGTTTGGGGCACAAAAATAACAATGGATTCCCAAAGAGGGGGAACGAGTCTGCATAAATATAATATTTGCGTGAAATATAAATGGACTGAATGTGTGAATGCCGCGAATTTTGAAATTATATGGCTGTTCTCATACAACTCGTAAAGTAATACAAAAAATAGCGTTTGATCACAAGTTCATGTCCAGACTGGCGAACGGCGTGGATTGTCTCGTTGAAAGTGGGGGTTTCAATTATAAAAATTTTACATTCGCTTCGAAATTTCTGAGTGTATCGCAAATGCTGTGCAGGTGTGGCGAAAATATCATCCTCAATGTCACCAAATGTCTTCAAGGGAAATGTTAAGTGGAGTGCTTTGTATTGACAAAGTGAAGCTTTGAGAAAGTTTTAAATCGTCAAATGTAGGTAAGAATTCGTTTTTAATTTTGCTGCCTACAAAATTTATAAAACAATCTGAATCTAGCTTAAAAGGAAATGCTGCTGTGCTAAATGTAACTATGACTATATAAACAAATCCATAGAGCGACAGGAAATACATTTGTATAGTCCTAACCCAAAAAATTTTTTAGGAGAAATTTATTCGCAAAGACATCCCTAAAATGAATACCAAGCTTTAGGCCTTACGTCCTGCATGAGAACAAACATTAGACAGAGCCCCTGGTTAAAATAAAGACTTGGTCAAAGGGAGGTTTGAATCACTCAAGTAGATTAAATTATGAATTTTTATTTAATAAAACCTAAATCCGAAACGATTGGCACGAAACAATTAAAACTAAGTGCACAATAAAATAAATTAGGTTTTTTAGCAAGCACGCTACTAGGCCCATAAAAAATTTTCGACGGTTTGGAGATTTAAGTTAGGTCTCAGGCCCCGAATTAGGGGTCTAAGGCCCTTGATTAGGGGCGTTTTAAAATTTTATTTCGACCCGTGTCCTAATTAGAACCCATAAATGTAATTTAAAAATTCATTTCTCCAAAACCAGACGACGAAAATCAAACCTACAACGGTGCAAAATTTTCAAGTCAAATTATGTAATTTTACATAACTTCTTTTAAAATTAACAACACTCAACACTTTTTGTAACAAAATATTTCATAAAAACAGTGCTCTACAAGGCTACTAACGAAGTGAAAATATTTTTTAAAAAACCTTGAATATAATTTAATAAGAAGTTGTGTAAAATTACTTCATTAGATTTGCAAATTTTTAATCGCGGCAGGTTTGATTCAGCGTCGTCTAGTTTCGGAGAAGTGATTTTTTAAATCAAATTTAGGGATCCCAATTAGAGGTGGGACAAACCCGCTTGCACAAGCGAGTGTCCATGGCGCTTGCGAATACCCATGGGTATGGGCAAGCTTGCGGAGACCTTGCAAGCGCAAGTGCAAGCGCTTGCGAATACCCACGGTATTTTCTATTGTAAAATTTCCATAAAAATGCTATTCTAAATCCCCATTCTAGTCATCACAGCCTATAAAACTGAAATTTATATGTCAAAAATCATGTTTTATTCACAGTTTTGAGCAGTTTAAACAAAATAAACTTTCAAAATGTCAAAATCTGAATGTTGAACACAATATTTGTGCTGTTTTTACGAAGTTTTAGGTAAAAAAGGTCCGTTAATTTTTTTGCAAGCGCCCATGGCACAATGTCGTATAATCCAACATTTCGTCTCATAGGCTTCGTTAGGGTATGGATTTTTTTGTTCCAATATACAATACTAAAAGCATTTTTCTGGGTCACAATTTTGTGAGGATTACGATTCTACCTCCAAAAGTTTTAAAAAATGCATCAAAACGGAGTAAGGGGCTGTTTTTGTGCCAAAGATCGTCATTTTTGGGTCTCTTTGGGATGTTTCTATTCATACAAGGGTCCTAGCAAATAGTTCCCCTTAGCTATCATATATATCGTCAAACAGACTTCTTCAGCTTCAAAACGCCACCCTCAGCTAAGGGGAACCTATTGCAAGTCCGATTCTATTGCAGCTTGAAGTTGAAGAAAATAAACAAAAAGTCACCAGAGATGCGACCTTGGGTGTATGAAAAATAAAAAATATATATA
>LJIJ01004781.1:0-13635 GCA_001718145.1 Orchesella cincta
CGGCATTCCAAATCTAGATGAAAAGCTGGATTTTGTAAAAAATAAGAATCAAATCGTTAGGTTCACCTCAGACTCACGTATCAAAACCGTAAATGATTTGTAGCAACAATGAAAAACAGGACTAGAGATACGTATTATAAGTTTAAAAGCAAAGTACTTACTGAAAAATATCTTCAAATGCCTGTCCCATTTAAATACAAGAGGCTTATCTTCCAATTTAGGGTGGATCTAAATTATATATCGTTAGATAAAGCCTGCGATTTAAAAGGAAACAGGAAAAATAACTACAGCGTATGTACAGTATGTAACAAGAATGAGATAGAAGACGTTTACCACGTATTTTACTCGTGTCCGCACTATCAAAAAGCTAGAAATAAGCTATTGCAAAGTGTAAATAGATTTAAGAATAATATAAGCAGTGATAATTTTATTGAGAAAGTTTTTAACAAGCTAAACTGCGAAGAAATAAAATGTATCTGTAATTTTTGGATCGATGCAATGAGAGTAAGAAGTTTTGTGACAACTTTCTAGGATAATTTTTATAGATAAAAAAACTGTCGTATAATTAATTTTAAGTAACCAAATTTTTTGTAATAATCACAGTATTGTATTCATGACCGTGTATGATGGCAAATGGTCAAATAAATTAACTAACTAACTAACTAACTAGTCGAAATCTGGATTTCCACACGTGTGTTCACAGTCACGTTGTCGTTCAATAACTCGTCCTTTAAAGCATGGAATCCTTATTTCATAACTACCGTTTTCCAGCTTGTAATATTCCAGTGGGCTTTTAAGAAATGAGGGTGGGTAAATAATTTTGAAAGCAATAAACGTAGTTTTGAAATGTTTTATATTCATAAAATACATACGATATTGTTCCACAACCGCTATATTCAGGCATATAAACCCATCCTCTATGGTTTCCGGTGCAGTGGCCTTCTCCCGTCTTTTCGTCAGTGCACTGGTCTAATAATAAATAGAATGCATGTTAAAGCAGCAGCAACTAGAAACAAAATTTCAGTAATTACAAATACCTCCATTTTCGTCAGACGCTATGACTGCCACCATCAGAATAACGAGTGCTAAAACCTTTAGAAGCATAGTGAATTCTGAAAAATTTTAATGATCAGTAATTCTCTTATAGATAATGACAATGGCCAACCTTTATGAAGGATTACCTTTAGAACCAAACCCTATTAATCAACTAATTATTTGTACAAATAGTGAATAAGAACTACCCAATATATGAAGCTTAGGTGTGACCAAATATTAAAGTCTTCTTTATCTGGTTGTTGCTGCAAGTACGAAAGAAACTCAACTGAAGTCGATAAACTAAATAATAAGAGTTAATAACGAAATTTTGGTACCTACCAATTAATTGCTAATTAGGTAGGATCGTTAGGCCGATCGTAGGGCATTGTTAATCGTAACGAGCGTTTTAACGAGCTTAAATTACCATCACGCAGATGAGCAATGACGTGTGTCTGACGTGGCTATCCTTCAATTGATATGGACGAACTGTAATCAACGCGAGACGATTATATATGGCTATGTACACTGCGTGAAATACGTATCTTTAAAATAAAGAAATAAATAGTCACTGGTGACTGCAGCCATTCAAAAGTTATATTTGAAAATGAACTTACGATTAGAATAAGTCGATTTGAAATGCAAAGAATTACTTTTTTGTTAAAATTTAAACCAATCATTTCAAAATGCTTTTCGAATTGGCTTACAAGAGTGTGCCAATATAAAATTGGAATGAATCATCGATCACATAATCTTTTATAAAAATACTTTTGATAGAGCCGTGGGTTCTGTCGTTGAACTATTAACGTCTAAAAGTTTTTTCAAAGTAATTAATTTGTGTTTTATCATTTACATCACCGGCAATTAGCCCTACGCTGACTAATATAATGTACTAGCAGCCTGGGGACGGGCCTTGCCCCGTGATATAGGTTGTAAACAATATGTATGCTTTCATGAAGTATTTACAGAGGCATTTGCAGATTCTTACAAATATATCGGGGCAGAGCCTGGATCGGGCCTTGCCCCGAAATATAACACTAAATTACCATGCTATATCTTCAGACCTAATTCGAATTTTGAGAAACGGTGAATAGTTCCCACTGGAGAAGCGTTTTGGGAATCTACACAAAAAAATTTAGGTTCGTTTGGTCAAAATTTGACCCTTAAAATCGTGATCCCTCCTTTCACTTTTCCCAAGCCTGCATCATTGCAGACGGGATCAGCTTTTATATTAAAAAATTGGACATTGGAGTTAAAGTATATAACTTTATGATAATGATTACCAACATACCGCGTTTCTTCTGAACGCAGAATAAAAACCATCTACTATATTGCGAAAAAGTACCTCTAAACAGAAAATATGATATAAATAAAGTGGTAAATTAATTTATTATATAAGATTCGCCGACATTTCACAATAAGCAATACGTCATCTAATAGATTCATTGCTGGCAACATTTTATTTTCTGGAACATGTTTTTTGGCAGTCAACTAATGTGTCAAAAACTTGTCCTTTGTAGCACGGCACCTTTTTCTTGACTCCCAAGTTTTCCACAGATATAACGCCGTAAAATGGGCTGCAGAGATGTAATTTGTATAACTTTGACAACTTTGCAATAAGACTTTACAAATAATTTTTTAACAAATACATACGTTATTTGTTTGCAGCCACCAGTGTCTCCAACCCCAAAGATAAACTTATTCTCATTTTCGAGACAATCAAATGAGTATGTCATTTTATCATTGCAAAGATCTGGCAATAAACACATATTCTTTAAAACAGCAAATATTAGAATTGGTAATTTGATTTTGGTTTTTAGCAATACCCCCATTTCCATTAGAAATTGCAACCACCTCCATCAGAATGACAAGTGTTAAAATCTTGATCAGCATAGTGTAATATGAACGACAAATAATCCGGAATTCTTAAGAAATTTTCAGCTTGAGCAACACGTCTCCACAAGCAAAGCCGTAACTAAATATTAGCTTTTATGTCATCGTCGTAAAATTTAACGAGCAAGAAATGTGCTTAGAATTATAACGAGAAGACTTTGCACGATGACGTGAGCGAATACATGACTTGCGTAGTTTGGAAGATGCAGTCTGGTCTGAAATCGTTGAAACATATATGTTTTACCTGGTATTGTTCTCATTTCTGGTAAACAACTCTTATAAATCAGGTAATAATTCATTTAACCGAGCGTTCAAATTTCGTTTTGAATTTTACGTGACACAGGTTTGTTAAAATAATTAACTAATTTTTATTATCAATAAATATTTTACGTATTACTTGTTAATAATTTGCATTTGAAATAAGGAATAATGTGTGCTGATAGTTTGGGTTATAATTGTTACTTGATGCATTTCTTCTCACAATCTTCCATTGATTCATAAAATGGTCCTGTGTAGCAGAGCACCTCTTTTGATCCATCCATATTTACATGAAATCTGTTAAAAATAGCTACATGAGATTGACCTGATATTAAAACAACTTGACAAATCAGGCCAATATTGATAAAAATGTCACACCCAATCGTTATGCATAATTCGATGCCTCCATCTATGACAAATACGTGCCTTCCTTCATTTTCAAAGCAATCAACCTTAGACGGTTTTTCATAATCGCAGGAACCTTATAAAACCAAAACAAATTTAAGTTTCTGGTCTTGCTCAAAGTGCAAATCTAACTTACCACAGATTACGTTCCCAATAATAGCAGTGGTGAGTATTATTGAAAAATAAGCACAATTTTGAGCAAACATGGTTGTTTCCACGAATTGATTTTTCCTTCTTGTAAATTTCTAAGTTATTAAAAAAGTTGTCGGATGCTAGAATTGTTTACTGCCTTAAAAATTCTGGTCTGCTAAGGCTACCTGAAGTAATAATGGAGAGCTATTGGCTATTACGAGTACACAGATGCAGGCCTTACATTTAGTATTGCAATTGACTAACTTGATATAATAACTCGTCATTTTGCATTATTGTTCACAAATCGGAACGGGAATTAAGTGTCACATTAAAATGATGGACTTCCGTATTAGCAGAGTGAGACATACGGCGTAATTGCTAACATTTCCGGTGCTCATAATTGTGGCGTCGGAGTTGAAAAGATTTTTAAACGCTTCAAAATCTCAAGCAATCCCATGTGATCTCAACCTTGACGATGCTGAACTCAACCCTACCGTTTGATATTCAGTATTTGTTCGCTGTGTGCCGTAATATACTTAAAATCTAGTCATCATCTAGTATTGTGAATTATTATGTTGGTTTTCAAATAAATGGTACTCTTTATATGGGCCCTAATCTTAATGTAGTTAAACAATGTTGGGATGAAGTCAATGAGAAAATGAAGTATCATATCTGTCTCATATGAATGAATGAATAGAAAACGACAATTATCTTTCACTGTTAGCCAATCAATAGTTTATTCAGGTCCATTGCAGATTTTTTAAAAGAGTACTTTAAAATAGTTACTGAAGAGAGGAAATGATGACGATCATTATGTTCTTCATTCGTTGAGTGTAGGCTAACAGAGGCAACAGTACAAAAATAAAAAGTAATTACACTGAAAATATTGTACAAGACACGTAAAATAGTTGAGGTTGACTTACGACTGTCCTAATAAGGGCCAGCTGAGGCAGCAGCTTCAGCAGGAACCGTTTGGGTTGGGTCTTGGACCGTTGTAAGCGTCCACGGTCAAAAGAAGAGCAGCGATGAAGCTGACAACAGACAATAACTTCATGGTGAAGGGTGAGGGAGTTGAAGTCTTGAAATTGTGTGAAGAGGGTGTGATGTGATACTCACTTTCAATTTTCAGCCTATTTTTATACGAAATTTTGTATAAAATGTTGCATCAGCATCGCTAATTATGTAATTGCTAATTATGCAATAAATATTAAGCACCAATTTGAGCTAAGCCCATTTGCCATTTCTTATTGCTGTCTTACCTCGCAATTTGAGACGTGTGCATGCATTAAGTTTTATGGTCTAACCATCATTTGGAAGTTAATTAACAAGTTTTTTGTTCTCTGATTTATCGACACATGAATAATTACGCAGATTTACGTCTATCCAACCTAATTAAACGATCACGCCATGTGAAAATGAGGATGACAATATTGTCATTACTCATTACCACGCAGATTCACACAAAGGGTAAATATCGACCTTTGTTTACTACAGCGTCCTAAAATTGCCACTACACCATACCAAGCTTCCGAAACTTTTTAGAATGGACACGTACTTTGTAGTTCCGACAAATCTCGTTATGAGTCAACCCAAAAAACGAATAAACAAACTGAGCAGAGATTGTCGAATATTTGTTGACCATCGGTACATTGACCCGTTCAAGCAAAAAGTGTCAAATTTGGCTGAAAATTGGTTCACATGTACTACATAGCTTACTGTTGCCCGGAAAATTACTGTATTAGATTTTACGTTACTAGTAACGGTCGTCAGCTGATTGAAATATCATCAAAATTTGTTG
Source organism: Orchesella cincta (assembly GCA_001718145.1). NCBI lineage: Eukaryota > Metazoa > Arthropoda > Collembola > Entomobryomorpha > Orchesellidae > Orchesella > Orchesella cincta. The sequence continues at coordinate 5,519 of LJIJ01004781.1, forward strand.
ACTGATATCCGCGATAAACATCAATTGGTGTGTAAACTTTGTGTGTATTCTTTCACAAAGCATGACGCTTGATTATCATGAATGTCATCGATAACCTTCCTAGCTACTACAGTTTTCAGCCTACGTTAAATCGTCAAATCGCTATATTTCTAAAACCTAAGTATATGAATAGACTTCCCAATGTAAAATCTACCGCTGGGTGAGAAAAAAGGACGGTGTACACAAACTTAGAAGTCCTATAAACAACAACCCCATAAAAATGCTTGAGCACCGTTGAAAATTATGACAAAATCAGACAAATTAACTGATACTGTTACAAAAATTTTGAAAACCCTCTCTCAAAACAAGTTTTAGCTAAAATGTAAAAGAATCAGAGACAAATTCATAATATTTCCCTTTGTGGGACTTTGGGGGACAAACTCTTCAATGGGGGACAAATAGTTTGAATGGGGGACTGTCTCCTGCAATAGGGGACGTCTGGTCAGGCTAGAATTCGAGCAATTGTTAAACTGAATATAGTTTGGTAAAATAGCACATAAAGCATAGGATGTAAAATGACCAGGAACTCTACAGTCTTTATCATATGGCATTTTTTGTGTAGATTTTTTGACAAGCTAACGTTTACAATACTTTTCCCAATACTGTACTGTGCCATTGTTAGTATTGATAAGGTTTTGGTTGTTGTTCCAACGTAGCAACATACAAGCTAAGATATCTCAAATCAATCATACCGGAATGTGTTCCATACTGGAATACAAAGCAGCCAATCCGTACTCCTTTGACGTTATATGATTAAAGGTTTAAATAACAATACCAATTTTATTTAATATTCCGCTTTTGTGGAACATTTAAAAAAATGCAGCCAAGATTTAAAATTCAACCTGATTTGTTTTCACATGAAAATTTTTCAAATAAAAAAGTTCATATCCAATGCCTTGTAGAAAAAATAACAAAAACCAACTACGTGGTTATGCAAGCAGCGATTATGGAAAGGAAATTCTTTTTAACACCGCGTGTTGACAGTGTTTGATATTTTTTTAATTATCACGCCAATGCCGATGAAATGCAAGAATATAAGCACGAGGCATGTTTAAGGATTCACCCTAGTCGCTTCTGGCTGGTTTTTGTTGATTATGATTGCTTTCGTTTGTCTGGTTTCATAAAATATTAATTTGTTTTGAATGTAACCAATTTGGAACATGGTGAAAAAGGACTCCTAACTTGTTTTTGTGCACAGGTTTTCAGATTATCTGGAAAAATTTCCCAACACAAAAATGTTTGGTTTATTTCAAAAGACATGACGGACACGATCAGTCTGATGCAAGCTTATACATTAATTACGTCAGCAATTGAATATCATCCTTTTTGAGTTTTCGAAAGGCAAGTGTACATCTAGCTAACTTACAAAAACCACACATATTTTATCAGGTTATGTCTAGTTGCATAATATGTTCAATCAATATCCTGGTATTTGACATGTTAGATTTTGGAACACGGAAATAAATTTCCTACCATTAATTGAGTGTCATTCTTTCGGCCAAAAAGCCAGCCCTTTTATTTCGCAAAATTGTAAAAAAAAAAGTTCACAAGCATTTGGAAACCCATCTCAGGAAACTAAAGTTAACAATCGTGTTCACGTTCGTTATTTTAAAAGTGAATAATAAGGACAACACATTTATAAATACACGAATAGTAGTAAATTGACTGGATATCACGGTATTTACGTATTAGTTTATTTACATTTATACGTACTTAACCTGTAACAATTTATAAACACGTGACACCCACAGTGGCCTGGAACTAAAACTGGAAGTCGCAAACTTTGCATTAGCATGGCAGCTCATCTCATCATTAAATAATTATCACCTAAAATTATCAAAGCTGGAAGTCGATAATATTCTTCAGCATAAAATCTACTCCAAACTATAACATAAAATGTGTTGGATAATTATAAACTCACGGCGCGATTTTCTACTTCCAAAAACCTGAACAAGCTAGAAACGTGATTTTTGTTATACTCAAACGAGTCTTTACTTATACTGTGCACAAAATTTAAGGTCTGAAGACCCATTTATCTGGGAGTTTTTATAGATGTTCGAAGATTTGAATAATTTAGCTGTTGAAAAATTATCAACTCACTCTGCGTTGGTCCTTACTATTAACATATACATTGATTCTGATAACTTTTTCAAACCAATATATGATCCTTAACTCATGCCGGTTCCAACCATACTACACTCACTTCTAACTCTTTGGGCGTTTGGTACTTACATGGCAATATTTCTGATGAAACCCAATTGTGACCATTAAAAGTGAAAATTTCAGTGTTCTGCTTGCAACATGCGGAAATCTTGGGACAACTCAAGCACTGAGGACTCTACATGATCTAGGGGTTCGTCTTAAAGGAGAGCCATACTTTGGTTTGATTCACGATGTGTGCCATACAACTTTTCGTTTATTTCCAATTCTGGATATTTGTGCAATTTTGCAAAAATGAACCGCCAGCTTTCACTCCCCAAAGTTAAGTGGGTAAAATTGCTTTTCCAAAGCTCTTGGTATTAATTATGTTTCACCAATGTTATTCTTGGTTGGAGTGCTACGCATCCAGAGCACCTGCGGGTATCCAAATTGACTCTAACTGGTTGTCATTTTGCAACCAATTATTAAACAAAGCTGCAGGTACTATTTTAATAAACATAACTGTTGGAGCAGACATTAAATAGCAAGTTTGACCGACACATATCATTTACGGGACATTTATCTCAGGCAGGTGGAGTTTCAATCTTCAAAATCGCTTTAATTGTTCAAAATTAAATTTTGCTTTTTCATGTTGTACCCAACTGTTAATAAAGGCAAGTCACAGGTGTAGCAGACGCCTAAAATGATTTTAGTAGGACAGTATCAATACCAGGTGCTTTGAAAAAGCGATTCTACCCACTTAACATCTAGGGAGTAAAAGCTGGCGGGTCATTTTCGCAATATTGCACCAATATCCAGAATTGGAATTAAACGAAAAGTTGTATGGCACACATCGTGAATCAAACTAAAGTATGGTTCTCATTTAAGACGAACCCTTATATCATGTCGAGCCCTTAGTGCTTGAGTTGTCCCAAGATTTCTGCATGTTGCAATCAGAACACTGAAATTTTCACTTTTAATGGTCAAAATTGGGTTTCATCAGAAATATTGCCATGTAAGTACTAACCGACCAAAGAATTAGAAGTGAGTGTAGTATGGTTGGAACTGGCATGAGTTGAGGATCATGTATTGGTTTGAATTTTTCTGGTGTACAGTATAAGTAAAGACTCCTCCTTCGGAATTAAGAAAATACACGTTTCTAGCTTGTTCAGATTTTTGGAAGTAGAAAACCGCACCGTGAATTTACAATTTTCCAACACTCTTTATTAATGGGAGTCAAGGAGCGTCATTACCAAGCATTTATAAGAAGTCGAATCGAATGACATTATAAGAAAAAGACTTATTCTACTTTTGTCAGCCGTTTGTCAAAGAAGCAAACCCACTATACTGAGAAAGTTTGAAGGAAAAGCTCAGCAATGTTAGGGGAGCCGTTCCTTGAAGTTCTGATGAGGTTTCACTTGAAGTCTCAAGAAACTTATGGCACTGCTCCATTTACCTATTCTCAAAAGAAAGACCAGCTTGTACTAAACGAACTGTTGAAACCAAAATGGGAAGCTCTGAAGGTGGCAATCCTGGGATTTTTGTGTGTCGCGTTGTGGTGCCAATATTTCACCGAAGACGCGAAAAGTGTTGAAAAGGTTTACAGATTTGAAAGCCTCTATTATGCTGCAGCGTTTACTGCCACAATTTTTGGACGACTTTCCGCTCTTGGAAATGCAAATGAAGTTGTTGAAATATACAACCTGTTCAACTCTTTTGAAGCATCCTGTCTCACAGGTGAAGAAAAATACAAACAAAAAAGAAAAACAACGGTTGTAATATACTTTTCTTTGGCTTTTACAGAAATTCAAGAGCGCGGCCGAAATGAGAAACTAGTAACAACCCATGAAAAACGGTTGCTTCAGTTATACTTCTTTTTTGGAATATGCGCGGCTCCCTTTGCCACTGTTGGTTATGCTCTTCAAAGATGGTTTTATCCTTGCAATGCTTCCACCCTGGGCTACTTTGTACACCCGGAATGCAACAACGACTTCTTAACTAATTCTGAATGGGGACGGATTTTCATTCTAAAGTGTATTCTATTTTTATGCAGCTTAACAGTCTGGTGGTTGGTCACGGATTTTTATGGAACGTTTGCGTTTCAAATGACGGGCGTTTCATTTGTTCAAGCGTTTTCGTTTTCTGCATATTTAAAGCATTTTCGTAAGATTCTGAATAATATAAACCCGTCCAGTCAATGGCAACTTTGCCACAAGACGATGAGAAAATACAGAGAACTACAGATTCTGAACCGGTATTTTAATAAGACACAGGAAAGCGTTATCGTTTTTGAGGCCTTGTTTCTGATAATAATATCCGGGGTTACTGGAATTTATACGTTGGCTACACTGGGAGTCAAAATGAACCCACCAGAACTTTTTATGATGACCGTCATTGCTTTTGAAGGGATCGTAGTAATCCTCGTGTTTTTTAGCGTTATGGCAAACGTAAACAGCGACTCGGAAGCGACTCTTCAATATATAAAGAAACAATTTATTCCTCGGATTTCAAATAGACGACTTCGCAAATGGACAAGGGCATATTCAAAGAGCTTGTGCTCACTAAAAGTCAACATCGGTGCTGTAAACTTTGTTGACAAAACTACTCCATTCACTCTTTTAAATTTTAGTGTGCACCAAATTGTAAACTTATTACTTTTGGATTGAAGGTCTTTCTAATTTTAGTCACATTTTAGAGCTCTCTGTATGTTTAAACATTATTGATAATGTTACAAAACATGCTAATATATTAATAAAGCTGTATTAAACTGCTCAAACCTTATGCAAGTTAACACGTAAAAATTCGAATCGAACCTATTCAAAAATTTCTAATTTTCTAAAAAGTATAAAAAATTATTAAAAAGCGTAGAATATGTCATATTTCATGTTGGAAGGTTTTTCAAGTTGTTTTTTAACTAAAAATTGCGAAATTTCCATAGTTTTTACAATGCATTTAAAATATTTAGAGTCAAATCTCTGCTATAAAAACCATTTAGCTGAGCTACGTCAGGAAAATTCAATAAATAATTCAAATTAAATAATGATTGCATAGCCAGTTTTTACCCTTTTAAGAGGCTTCCATTGGTTTTGGTTCACTAACAAGATGCTTTTAACTCCCTACGGCTTTAAATCACACCCATGCCATTAAAAACAATGTAGAAGTGGAAATCCCTTTCTTATTTTACATTCTTCATATAATATTGTTATATCATTATTCCCAGCTCTCAAGAACAATAATGTCTTCATCTTTCAAACATTTGCCACGGTAATCTGCATTTTTCTGTCGCACTTCAGTATTTTCATTCGACATTAAAACCTTCTCGCGGCTTCGTATTATTTTTATCGACGCAGGCTTAATAGTGTCGGACTGCAGAGAAGTCTCTGGAACCGAATAATTGAACAAAATTTCAAAAGCAACAACATAAATGCAATAGAATATACGCTCCCTGCAAGTACAAACGTTCCAAACAATGCTGACACCTTTGTTGGCCTTTGCTCATCAAATGGTGGTTCTCTAATAACTGCAAGGAATATGCGACTGAATAAACTTCCGTTGCTGAGCCCTAATTCAGAGTTTATGTTCATATCCCTCCACTTTTTCCACTGAATATCTTTTCTATGCCACAACAACACTTTGTCATAGACGCCAGACTGAACAATGCTTCCTAAAAAGAATTCCCAGCGGAATTTAAGATAACTGGGCGCTTTTTGGACCCACACAGAAGTATCCTTGTACAAAGAGCTCTGCGGTGGAACAACGTGACGCAGATCCGTCGATCCAAAGAATAGCGTATTCTGTTCACTTATAAATTCTCCGTGTCCTGTTCGCATAGCTGCAAATTTTGAATTATATGTTGTATTGACCCAATTCACCGTTGCGTTACTGAGAAAATCTTCAGAGTTATTGTAGGGTCCAGAAATTTCCCGCATTTCTAAATTTATTTGATATCCCATAGCTGCCTTTCTTAGATTTAGTATAAAAGTTTCCTCAGTTGTAGATTCAGCTTTAAGATAAATTCTCAGATTGAATAATTCAATTTTTTTAGCCGGCTGTATATTGTCATTACCGCCTACTAAGCTCCAAACAAGATTGTTAATTGACTCTGTAAACGTGTCTGGAGCGAGAAGCCTAAAATCGTTTCGATCAAGAAGTTGCTCCATATTTAAAGGATAATCTTTAAGCTCTTGTTCCGCAGTTATAAAATCATACAAAGATGAGTTGTAAAACTGACGAAAAAATATTGCACACCAAACCCAACAAACCATGACCAGTTTATCTTGAAATATCCTGGTTTTTAGGTAATCTGCACCCTGTTCAAATAAAATTGCATATTTCCAAAATGCAACTTTCAGAACTCCATTTGGTTGCACAGCAGTTAGCCATACAAAAATGGTTAGCATAGACACTACAATGCAAACCCAAATATCAAAACTAAATGGGTACAAGAAAGCTGCTAGATTAAGTTGAAAAATGTTCTCCTTTGGGTAAAAAACTTGAAGGTAGAATTCTTTCTGCGTTTGACCATGTGGAAGTATATTCCATACTTTTGTGGGGAACTCAGATTGTTGTTGGTGTCTAATTCCTGTGTGGATAATGTGGATGACAAAGCAATGTTCATAATTTGAACAATTGCTAAACTGAAAATATGTGGGTAAAATAGCACATAACGCGTCGAAAGTAAAATGCTCAGGCAAACTACAGTCTTTTTCATATGGCATTTTTGTGTAGATTTTTGACAATCCAACTTTTGAATGTAACTTTTTCCAAAACTGTGCCATTGTTAGCATTGAGACTGCATAAGCTTTTGGTAGTTGTTCCATAGTAGCAACATACAAGGTAAGATATCTTGAATCAATCGGATCGGAATGTATTCCATATTGACATGCAAAACAGCCAATCCGTACATAATTTTGTGCTGAATCAGCAAAAACAATTAACGATGTACTGAAAACGTGTGTCACTAATCGGCTGCGTGAGTCAGTTTTGGAGATTAAAGCTGGATTGATTGGGACAAGGATTGCGGTGGGAGGTTTAATAAATGCTTGATACTCTAAGAAGAGTGGGAATAGTTCGGTTTGTAGGCCGTGTATATTAACAGTGTCTTGTTTTGGAAATGTCTCGTCAAGAATCAGTAGCAAGTCTGTTGAAGACAATTTTAAACTTTTAAGAATTTTTGTGTTTTGCTGAACCATGCTCAGATAAATTTGGTCTTGTATTTGTGTGGAATTTGGGATGTGTTCTTTGTGGACTTTTAAAGGAGCTTTTTTAAGCTCGTGAGTATTATAGTTAACTACAATACATTGAAAAATGATACATTGAACAAGGAATAATGTTGATACGGCGTTTTGATCACTCCAAACAAATTCAACGGTTGTGTTACAAAAATGACGAACTAAGGTATGCTGTGTTTGCCACCAATCAGCGTATTCAGTGATGACTGACATTTTGTAGGTCGTAAGAAAGTCTGGTGGCACCTAAATTATATACTACATGCACTAACAAATTATGAAATGACTAGAACCAAAAGTTTCTGAAATTTGGAGGGCATTGAGAGAAGTCTTTAGGAAATGTGATATCTTTCTGTAACTCAAGCCAGACTGGCAGTGAGCATATGAAGAGATCATGAAACTAAGAGCCAACATTGGGACCTATTTTCAAAAGGAAATTGCCTTCTACTAGTAATTAATTTGGTTTTTGGGAAAACCTATTTGAAATGAAACCTTTTAAGAAAATTAATTGAAATTTTTTTATTACGCGAGATTATTGATGTTTTCAGCCAAGCTGGAAAACATCGTGTAGTGTAATGTAAACGCAGAGGCATTGTCCTGAAAACTAATATAACTCTATGTTAAATAATTTTTTAAGCTTTTCCAAACGTTCACTGTATACAAAATATTTCAAGTTCGATAATTTGGGCTGGTAAAAGAAAATAATTAGTT
>LJIJ01004782.1:0-13634 GCA_001718145.1 Orchesella cincta
CACGCCGGCCCTTCCGACTCAAATGCCACGCTGCGGGGAATGCTTGTACGACTGGCGATGCCCGATGGCACCTGATAATCACTCCGCCCTCTCCTGGTTCTTCCTCTAGATTGCTGCCAGATAGCATGATCCTCGCAGGGAAATCACGCAAGCCAGGAAAATGCGTACCTGTTCCGTTCGAGGAGAAGCGACCCACGGGGTGTGGCGGGAGAGGCCCTACAGGGCACAATGCTGCGACAAAGGCGGTACTGCCTCATTCGTGATTTAGTTTTGAAGAAAACGTTTGAGCTTTTCTTCTCATCTTCTTGCTCGCTTCCTTCACTGCATCTTACTCTCGTTGCAGAGTTAAAACAAGTTATAAGAAATACAGATATATAAGCTTAACAGCAAGCTGCAATGCTTGCGTGCGAAATCTAGTTCTGTCCCTTGTTGAAGCATGCAATCACAAAGAAAGAAACGAGCGCTTTTACAGCTTACAGAAACGTTTTTTCATGAATGTAAAATAACTTTTAGCATACATTGCAAAGGCATGAGCTGAATAAAACATACAGCGCTTACTGAACACCACAGTAAACGTGAGCATGGAATAACAACATTGCAAAACCAACTTGCCCAAATTATAGTAAGGCAGTTCGTTTACATAATGTTTTTCCTCTCTAACGTACATTTTTCTTATATGGAGTTAAGCTTCGTTTTTTACATGATTTCCAATGTACATGGGTTGACTTTTTATTTTCCTTGATTTACTCGAGTACGCAGGGTATGTGTACTTGCAACCCACAAATAAATAATGAGAGATAGAATCAACGTTGAAACGCTTGCGAACACTAACATGCTGCCTTCTTAGAATTATCTAACGTTAAGCTTGTGCCAAGTCATCTCTACTCTAAATAAGAGTACAGTATGATAAGCGAGCCCATCCCAACTATATACAATTTATGCATGTATTTATTTCTTCACCTACATCTCAGCAAAATAAAAAGTTAACTCAGCACTGTCCTCTTGTGTGGTCCTTGAACCGATTGTAAGTGTACTCCTAACTTACATCATTTGCGCTCATCCAGCTCGTCGTAAAATCGAGTTGCTACCAACCTCTTTCCTTTCCAGATTTATTCAAATAGATTAATCGAACAATGCCACCAGACCAAGACCTGATTCAAGATTTGTGCTTAATTTAAACTTTTTCTCCTGCTTCCAATTCCTTTCCAAGTTGAATGGAAAGATTACCATAAACGTCGGTAAAAAAGGGGTTTTTAGCTTTTGCAGCGCAGAGCGAACTGGGTTCACCATGAGTGCATGCCCAACTGATGAGTTCTGATCGCAAAATCTCATTGAGGTACTTCTGTAAAACATTCACGTTGATTACATTGAATCTAAAATTGGTGGAAATTTAAGTTTAGTATTCGAAATATTTTCGCCGAACTTCGAAATTATTCAACAAATAATTCTAACTGGAAATTGAGATATCCCGAATGAGAAGGGAATCTTCGGTTAAACTGATCAAATTAGTTGAAAGCAATGCGCCAAGGAACGTATTCCATCCCTTGTTTGAAATACCTCGTCAAGTAGACACTTGTTTGGATATCATTGTACTCTAACAAAGTAAATGAAAATAAGTATCGTTTCGATCCTACGCAATTTTCTCTGCAAAATGAAGTAGCCATCTAATAACTGAGCTCTGACTAGTGGGCTAACCAAACGTTTGGTTAGTTTGGTCCAGTTTTGAAATTGGGCTTCCGCTCACCCAAAAAATGCGGGTTTCTGGTGCACTGAATTTCTCACTTCAGTTTCTACGTTTTGTAACGTTTTCCTTGTGGCTGAAATGAAAGCTTGAAGAACCATAAACCCCATTCTCAGCTGAAGTCTTACGCGTTTCGTCTTCCCCTTTTGTTTGTTTACTATCCTGTTTTAGCAAATGAATTCATGGTTATTTTGATTCCATAAAAATCAATCTCGTGCCAAACAGTCTCATACGGAATGCTGAAAAACAACAAGAATACCCCCAAAACACCAAAAAAGCAATAAAGTTTCAAGCAGCAAAAATAAAGCACCAAAACAGCAATAAAACTCACAAAGCGCAAATACAAAGCAATCCAGCAAATTTTATGACAAAAATCATCACAAATTTTTAGTGGCCATCACCGATTACTACTTGTTTTTCAAACCAAAAAGAACAGAAAACCTGCACTGTTTTTATAGAAATAAATTTATGGAAGTTTTAGAGTTATCAACATTATTCCTACAAGAATGATTGCAGAATGAATATCGTTCTAAGCGTTATCTTACTATTAATTATATGGAAACTGGCGTTTGTTCATATCCTCAAGTTATCAATGTAAAACCAAGTTTTCTTTCTCTTCATCTGTCGTATGCATCATATCTGGAGGAGTTTTTCTGCAAATACAACCACCAAGCACGAGCACGGCTCGTGGAATATATCTTCAATATATATTCGTATATCTCGCACTTTCATAAAATTGACCAAGGTCAGCCATAGCGTATTAAAATCTTCACAATACTTTGTATCAATGTTCAGCTGAAATCTCAACATGAGAATAAAAATCTAACTTTTCATTACCTTTTGCTGTACTCATTGATATTGCTGTGAATATTGCATCAACACGTAACGATGCAGAAAATAAGTCAAGTCAAGGTCAGGCAAGATTTTCGCATGGAATGCAAAATGTTTTCTGCTCGTTCTCATCTCAGTATTCAAGTATCACTCATTCTCAAGCCATTCACAGAGACGCATACATACTACTTTTAATTCGATTTTAGATCGAAGAGTTTTAATAAGCAATTGAACAAATTATAAACTGAAATCATGATAGACTTTTTCACCACCTTCTTCATTGTCTGCATTGCTCTAATCCTTTGGTGGATTGTTGAAGACCGAAGATCCACCGCTAATTTACCACCTGGTCCTCCACGACTCCCAATTATCGGAAGCCTTTTGAGTGTAACTTTTAAATCAGAGCTTCCTGCAATTGCCTTGGCAAATCTGTCAAAAATTTATGGAGATGTTGTGCACGTAAAAATGGGAATGTCAAGCAAAGTGGTCTTCTCAACATACGAAGCAGCCAAAGAAATACTGGATCATGACAATGCAAATGAAACGGACCTTGTTGGAATTATTGGTGACAGAAACATGCACCAAAATATGGGTGAGCATCAATCCCATCTAATTCTAAAGATTAACTTAGATTATATCTGTTATTGTTTTGCTAAAAATAGGAATCGTTGGGCGAGTGAGGAAGTTTGGCGAACCCTTCGCCGCTTCACAATCCGGAATTTACGTGATTTTGGGTTTGGAAAAGCTGCGTCCATGGATGTTGTCATTAATGAAGAGCTGGTCAAATTTTTGAGACATTTTAATAGAACATTAAATTCTAATAATGATAATAAAATACTGGTCACAAAAAATTGTTTGCCATGAGCGCTTTAAATGTGCTTTGGAGACTGGTAACTGGAAGAGTTATGAGCTGGGAAATGAGCGTTGAAAGAACTACTCCGGTTGAGTAATGAGTTCGTCAACGCCTCGACATATTGTGGGGATATTTCAACATATTTCCGACACTTCGTGATTGGCTACCGGATTACTTCACGGGAAGAAAACGGATTGAGAAATGCATTCAAAAGCTGCGTGACTTTGCTCGTGTACGACAACATATTTATATAATTTTTATCAAGAAATTTGTCATTGATAATTTTTGTATAATTTCAATTTATAAAGGATGCTATTAACGAGCACAGGGAAAGCGAAACGTATGCCACAGATCCCCAAACGTTTATTGATGTATTCCTTGCAAAAATTGAGGAAAACCAAAATCATCCAATTTTTAATGGTAATTTCAACTCAAGTACATAGTATTCGTTTTATTGTTATCTTGCTCATTGTAAGAATTTAATTATTTTAATTTTTTAGATGAACAACTTATTTACACCTTGCTGGATTTATTTCAAGCTGGTGCTGATACAAGTAGCAACACTTTGACCTTTGCTCTTCTCTACCTTACTTTATACCCTGATATACAAAACAAAGTTCATGAAGAACTAGATGCTGCTATTTCAAAAGACACTGTTATAACAGTTGAAATGAAATCAAAGTATGGAATGTCTCTTTTTGGAAACTTAAATTAATTGTTTTAATTAATTATTCGTATAATTGTCCACCAGACTTCCTTATTGTTCTGCAACATTATTGGAAACATTGCGCTACAGCTCAGTCATACCTTTTGCACCAAACCGAGTAGCCGTTGATGATTTTCAGTTTAGAAATTACACAATTAAAAAAGGAACATTCATGGTCAACCTTCACGGTTGAATGTTGACGAACAAATTTGGGGAGATCCGCTTGTATTCAGACCCGAGAGGTTTCTTACTGAAGACGGAGAAATTGACAAAGGAATGGCGGAACTCGTGATGGCTTTTGGAGGAGGTATGCAGTTGTGCCTTAAATGTTTTTAATATCAGGTTCACTTTAAATAAATTGTTCGTCATTTCAATAACAGGGCGACGTCGGTGTCCTGCCCAAAATTTTGGAGAAGCCACAATTTTCATGTATTTCACATCCGTCTTCAGACACTTTAAATTGGAAAAGGTGGTTGATGGAGATTGGCTCCTTCCACAGAGCCAATTGTGGGCTTGGGATACTCAGCAAAACCGTTTGAAGCAAAGGTTACCCGAAAAAGTCTGAGTTTATTATGTAAATAATTTACAAAGGAATATATTCAGCTTTACTCGGGGAATAAAATAGGAATGATTATCATAAACTGTTATTCATAACATTAGTTAACACAAATATTATAACACTTGATGGTTGCACTGGAGATTTACTGTTTCATTCCTTGAAAAAAAGAAAGTTAGTAAAATTCTGAGTTTTATGCTCACAAAATATATGACATTAGTTTGCTTCGGTTTAAATTTTAAATATTTGCTTTGCATTTTATCATCTCGACTGACAGTTGCAGCTGATACTGCTAATCCTGCTGCCGTTTGGGCGCAATATTCTGCTTAGCAGAAATTGCCCTATACATGGACAGGATAGGACACGGCAGCAGAATTCTGCTACCTACCGTTTTCATGCGGTTGATGGAGGTTTAGGAAAAAACTTTCACTCCAGTCGAAAGAGTACCCGAATTGCCTTTGAAACTTAATATTCACCTTCTTCAACGTTTTTGAAAATTCGTCTATCCTGCCTGTGTTAACAGACAGAGTGACGATTTGGAAGCAGCAGAATTCTGCTGCAAAATTCTGCTGCCTTGTATCCTGTCCATGAATAGGGCCATGCTCCGGGCAGCAGAATATTGCTGCCAAACGGCAGCAGGATTCTGTGCGGCAGCATCTGCCTGCCTAGCTGCAACTGACTGATTGCAGCCATTCTAAATGGATTGTCCAGTGTGCTCCATTCCACGTTGTGTTTTCTCGTTCCCATACATACTGAATGTTGACGTACGAGCCGAGTAGTTTGATCTTATTTTCCTTGGCAAATGCATCAACCTGCATATACCATGATAATTAGAATTTTTCTCCTATTTGATAACAATTGAAACATTCGCATACTGTAAAAGTCACTCATCCAGCTGAGCTTGTGTACTGTAAAAAATGGAAGCTTTGCTCAACAAATTCTCTACCAATTCAGCTCCCTCGTGCCTGATAAACTGAGGTTTGTTCCAAGTGTTATACAAATCGAGCACTTTATCCAAATTTGCATTCAAGAAAGGCAGAAGCATAACTCGCCCTTGTGACTTCTCTATCAACGCTTTTAATATGAATTTTCCATCATTCATTAAAGAAAATAGTTGAATTTTCATTGGCAGTTTTATTGTAAAGCCCTTCAAGAATCTCCTTATCAGTAGCACAGAGGTCGTAATATCCTCTCTTTCATCTTTCGTTCCATTATTATTTGCTAGTGTTTCGTATCTCTGATATAAAATGTCAAAAGCTTCTTTTCCTCCTGTAGCGACCGCTGCGCAGCTCAAGGACTGGCTAAATAAACCAGAGGTCGTTCCATTGACTTTCCAAGTTTCCAAAAGCTTCTTTGCTTCTGCAGCGCAGAGCGGACTGGGTTCGCCGTGGGTGCATGCCCAAAGAAGGAGATCTGATCTCAAGAACTTTCTCATTGTTTTGTCTTCAGGGGACTCCTCAATTCCAATAGAACTCAACGCTGAATCCTAACTTTTATTGAGATATTTCTGAAAATAGAAACGTACTTCAATCTAAATATAATTTAATACAAATCAGGATCAAAAATTTTTTACGGCATCGTAACTAGCATAATAAATCTACCTGGAAAACGGGATATCCAAAATGAGAAGAGAATCTTTGGTAAAACTGATCAAAGTGTTAAAAAACATGCGCCAAGGAACATATTCTGTCTCTTGTTCCAAATATCGCGTCAAATTGAGCGCTGTTTATATCACTGTAATCTAACAAAATTGAAAAATGAGTTAAAAATTCGTAAAATAAAAGTGTTCATGAAATACGGATTTTTTCTGTTTACTTTTTTCTGCAAAAATGAAGTAGTCATCTACCAATTGAGCTCTGCTCAACGGACTTATCACACTCGCATTTCTCTCCAACTGTTGCGAAAGGAATCATCATACAAAACTCTGTAATATCCGCTAACACTATGGTTAATCATGAACCAGCTGGAAATATTATGTTGAAAGTGTAAATTTGTCCCATTTTCTTTCCACCAAATTGGGGCACTGTGATACTCTGAGGAAGGGGTCTCTCTTCAGTGTAAACTGTGATGGGAACTGCCCAAGTCGCATTTTGATTGGAATATTCTTCTTCTTCAGAAACTTTGAAAGCTTTCTGAGTCAATTTGACAAAGGTATCATTAACTGCTTCTACTTTGACAAGGGGATAGCCAACTTGGTCGGTCCAGGAGTGCATGAAACTGGAAACGTTCAGGGAATTATCTCCTGAAGCTTCTTGCAACATTTGGAAAAATGCTTCAGCATCCGTTTTCTCATCTTTTTCGTTAATCTTCTTAACATAAGTTTGGAGTGCCTTTTCAATCGTTCCTGGAGGCAAAACTGCGTCCAGCATTCGAAGTAGAGTTGCACCTCTGTTTGCAATCGCCTCATTCTTCCACAAAGTCGTTGCCAAAGTGTGATTATCAAGGGAATATGTATCTCGTTTGAAAGAAGATTGGACAGCTTCCAGATAGGATATTTCATTAGCACTCATGTCTGGGTCAGCTTCTTGCATTCCAAGATATTTGAGATATCTCACAATTCCTAAATTGAGATAGTTATCATTCCACCAAGGACCTACCCACTGCCTAGCCAAACTTTGGGCGAGAGTTCCATCAACAAGAAATTTCGATTCGATAGTTGCACCAGGTTTCTGGAGAAGGGATACATCATCCATTTTCTCTGGTAGGAAAGTTAGACCAAAGCTTTCAACACTTTTGTAAAACTTGGGCATTATGGCAAAATCCATTTTTGGGGATTGGAAACTGGAATTGAAATATTCTTCGTAGAAGTCGAGCAGTTTAGCTCCAGTTTTTGCTAGGTATTCTCCACCATCGTTTTGCAACAAATGTTGTGGAGCATGGACATTCACGGTTTTGTTAAGGGAAGATGTTGAATTGACATTGGAAAAATCCGAGACGAGAAGGGAAACTAGAGACGGGGTGATTGGAATTGTTCTCGCGTATTTGTCCCACCCATCCTTTGTTTTGGACTGAAAATAATTTAAATAAAACCAAAACTTTTAAATCTTTTGTTTAAAAATATATATTTTCAAATAAAACTTACTCTGGCGTCGAGCTAACAATCTCTGTATTTGACAAGGTGGTGTAATTTTCTTTCCGGGTGATTGTGAGATCAAAAGTAGATTTGAAATTTAATGGTTCCTTATTATCTGGCCAAATCTGTTTTAAATCCACACAAGGAAAGGCTCTCCAAACTTCAAAAAATGGACGCTCATCCAGCTCATCATAAAATCGAGTTGCTGCTAGTCTCTTTTCTTCTCCTGATTCACTCAAATAGGTTGATTGTACAAGGCCACCAGACCAGGCCTTGATTTGAGCTTTATGTTTCATATAAACATCCAATTCTTCTTCACCAGCTTCCAATTCCCTTCCAAGATTAATTGTAAGATTTCCATAAAAGTCTGTGTAAACATCAGTCACATTCACAGACTCACTTTCAGTTCCATTTTTAGCCAAAACAGTTACAGATTTCCTTATCAACATCAAGTTGATAACCGACTAATTCCAGTTTTGAAGTTGGAGTTCCTGTCACCCCAAAAATACGGGTTTCTCCTGGCGCACTGAATTTCTCACCTGCTGGCTCATTATCTTCCAAAATAACTCGAAGTTCAATTTCATAATAATGAGATGGAATAAATGTTTCACTTGATGTTGCAAATGCGCAGAAAAATAGCAGACATGCAATATTTTTGCAACCCATTTTGACTAGCCGGTGTCTATAACTCAACTGACTGACTTCACAATAGAGCATCTCATATTTATTGTGCCGTGTTTGGTTCAATGAAATTAATTTCTAATTTGCATGTAAGCTGTAGCCCCACTGGATTCTCAGAATGGAGATTGAATAGCAAGAGCAAAAAAGACGTACGTCATCATCATCATGAGGTAGCAACAACAAACAACAAGTAAACTTGTTTTACAGCCAAGCATCATGTTGATGCAGATCACAATCGCATGTGAGCTCATCCTCTCAGACTTCATGGGCAAATAAATTTCCTTTTCTATGAATCAATTAGTTTTATGATGGACATGAAGAAGATTTTGTGGCATGTCTATTTTTTGCACGCACTGTTGTTATTGCACATTGAATGCTGGCAACTGACGTCAACGAAATAATGATGTTGAGTTTCATTGAGAAATAAAAAAACATTATAGTATGAAAACACGTCTTTAGTATGAATTGATTAAAACGCTCTTAATTTAGAAGACTAACCATAAATTTCAAACTGATGAATAAATAAATTTTATAGTTTAATTATTTGCAATATTTGATAGCTTTTAACACCTATATCACATTTATTAATGGAGAATCATCATCAATATGAAAGATGTTTGGAAGTTGGAAATTTGACATTTTAAAGAAAGCTTGCAGATGTAGGAAGTAAGTTGTACTCATTGTGAAGTTTGTTATATAATCGCGCTCCAGAAAATACAAATATTGTTATTTCAATTTCATTCCTTATAATAATTTATATAATTTTCAATGCTAATGGATATGAAGTTTTGTGAAACGTTCTGGCAATACACATGCTCTGCCAATTAGTTGAATAAGTGTATGCAGACAAAGAACGGAGAAATTCATGCAAAAGGCTATTTACTATGATCCATATTTTATCAAGATTGGCCGTGCCACTGATCTGGGAGCAAGCCTTCATCCTTTTCCATTACAAATTGAATTCCATGCGTAATTTTAAAAACTGTTGAAGGTCTTTATTGACATAAATATGAAATAAAATGCCTTTAATTTGAACAGCTTGTCATTTATATATAATGCAGGAAATAAATCAGAAGTACTCAAAATTGGTAATAAATGCAGTTGTACTGAAACTAAACAGCTCAACGGATATTTTACAATAAGGAAGTGGCTTTAATATCTTCGTTACAACATAATCTATGTACAACACGCACGTACTATTATAATTATTGTAATTCATAACATAATTCCAGAAATCTGCCAGCAGTTTCGGCTCAAGTGAACTATATCCAGGTCATTTTTATAAGGGTTTTTTAGTCGTGCTCATGGGTCTTAAACCTTGCAAGTGTTCTCTGGCATAATAACATAGGATAGGCATTCCCCAATGTGTTCTCTTAATTGTCCATTTTTCCCATGGTAATCCCTAACATAAGGATTCCTTAACATGGGGAGGGTAGTCGAGCTCCTGGTGTTCTCGTGGCAGTGCGCACTCTGCCACGAAAGGTTTAAGACCCATGGTCGTGCTACATTAAAATTCAGAATGTGACAATTATCTGGGGATGTGGGTGGGATGACGGATTGCCTTCTCCATTTTCATTAGTTTAATTTTATAATACCAATCAGTTTTAAGCATTCCAGGCCCGGTGGAATATGATTAAAATAATCAGTGCCACAAGGAGCTTGGAAAGCGTTTAGCCGTTTGATTGAAGTTTTTGATACAATATTCAGAAATATGGGGTGGCATGAGATTGGAAGCGTTTTTTGGAAATTTTTTATAATCGTAATAGTTAGTCCTCTTTTGAAAATTATGTTTCTTTATTTAAAAGATCGAAATTTAATTTAAATTTCGAAAGCATCCTGAAACTACACTTGTTGGTGATTTTTTATGGATCCAGTTTTGGATTTTGTTTTTACAGTTTAATGCCTTTCAATTTTAAAAATAAAACTATAAAATGTGAGTATTTAAATGATTTCTTCTTCTGAAGTTAGTTTTACAGAGAGATGTTTAAAGCAACGCGCAACCTCCCATCAAAATAAATATCCTAGTATGTTTTTTTGCAACGTGAAATTATTAAATTTTTATAACTTATTCTGGGCACAAATTTTGATTATAAAATTCAACCAATTTATTCACACATATTTTGTAAATAATTGTGTCTTGAGATATGACCTTTAGGCAAAGAATAAAATAAGTGTTACATAAAATTTATTTTCGGCACCGCTGTTACGAAGAAATAATATGTGAAAACATGAAATTGCCAGCTTATACGCTCAGGTTTGTGGCAGCTAATCATAAGATAACAAAAAGCATGACTGATGTTGATTATGGTTTATTCCATGACGCGGCATCAGTGAAAATTATTTTATCAAGGAAACTGCCAATCAATTCAGTTTATCTTGTTTTTTTTGTGGATCATCACTGTTCTGACTTGCATTAAAAATAATTCGCACAGGAATCAACATATCCATCAGTCATGCTTTTTGTTATCTTATGATTAGTGCACAAACCTGAGGTATAAGCGGAATTTCATGTTTTCAACATATTATTTCTTGCGTAACAGGCGTGCCGAAATAAATTTTATGTAACACTTATTTTATTCTTTGCCTAAAGGTCATATCTCAAGACACAATTATTTACAAAAATATGTGTGAATAAATTGGTTGAATTTTTAATAATCAAAATTTGTGCCCAGAATAAGTTTATAAAAATTTAATAATTTCACTTGGCAAAAAAACATACTAGGATATTTATTTTGATGGAGGTTGCGCGTTTGCTTTAAAAATTCTCTGTAAAACTAACTTCAGAAGAAGAAATCATTTAAATACTCAATTTTATAGTTTTATTTTTAAAATTGAAAGGGCATTAAACTGTAAAAACAAAATCCTAAAACTGGATCCATAAAAAATTCACCAACAAGTGTAGTTTCAGGATGCTTTCGAAATTTAAATTAAATTTCGATCTTTTAAATAAAGAAACATAATTCAAAAGAGGACTAACTATTACGATTATAAAAATTTCCAAAAAACGCTTCCAATCTCATGCCACCCCATATTTCTGATATTGTAATCAAAAACTTCAACAACGGCTAAAAGCTTTCCAAGCTCCTTGTGGCACTGATTTTTAATCATATTCCACCGGGCTGAATGTTAAAACTGATTGGTATAAAAAATAAACTAATGAAAATGGAGAAGGCAATCCGTCATCCCACCCACATGCCCCAGATAATTGTCACATTCTGAATTTTAATGTAGCACGACCATGGGTCTTAAACCTTTCGTGGGCAGAGTGCACTGCGCACGAGAACAGCCAGGAGCTCGACTACGCCTCCCATGTAAGGAATCCTTATGTTAGGGATTACCATGGGTTAAATGGGACAATTAAGAGAACACATTGGGGAATGCCCTATCCTATGTTATTATGCCAGGAGAACACTTGCAAGGTTTAAGACCCATGAGCACGACTAAAAACCCTTATAAAAATGACCTGGATATAGTTCACTTGAGCCGAAACTGCTGGCAGATTTCTGGAATTATGTTATGAATTACAATAATTATAATAGTACGTGCGTGTTGTACATAGATTATGTTTGTAACGAAGATATTAAAGCCACTTCCTTATTGTAAAATATCCGTTGAGCTGTTTAGTTTCAGTACAACTGCATTTATTACCAATTTTGAGTACTTCTGATTTATTTCCTGCATTATATATAAATGACAAGCTGTTCAAATTAAAGGCATTTTATTTCATATTTATGTCAATAAAGACCTTCAAACAGTTTTTAAAATTACGCATGGAATTCAATTTGTAATGGAAAAGGATGAAGGCTTGCTCCCAGATCAGTGGCACGGCCAATCTTGAATAAAATATGGATCATAGTAAATAGCCTTTTGCATGAATTTCTCCGTTCTTTGTCTGCATACACTTATTCAACTAATTGGCAGAGCATGTGTATTGCCAGAACGTTTCACAAAACTTCATATCCATTAGCATTTGAAAATTATATAAATTATTATAAGGAATGAAATTGAAATAACAATATTTGTATTTTCTGGAGCGCGATTATATAACAAACTTCACAATGAGTACAACTTACTTCCTACATCTGCAAGCTTTCTTTAAAATGTCAAATTTCCAACTTCCAAACGATCTTTCATATTGATGATGATTCTCCATTAATAAATGTGATATAGGGGTGTTAAAAGCTATCAAATATTGCAAATAATTAAACTATAAAATTTATTTATTCATCAGTTTGAAATTTATGGTTAGTCTTCTAAATTAAGAGCGTTTTAATCAATTCATACTAAGACGTGTTTTTCATACTATAATGTTTTTTTATTTCTCATGAAACTCAACATCATTATTTCGTTGACGTCAGTTGCCAGCATTCAATTGCAATAACAACAGTGCGTGCAAAAAATAGACATGCACAAAATCTTCTTCATGTCCATCATAAAACTAATTGATTCATAGAAAAGGAAATTTATTTGCCATGAAGTCTGAGAGGATGAGCTCACATGCGATTGTGATCTGCATCAACATGATGCTTGGCTGTAAAACAAGTTAACTTGTTGTTTGTTGTTGTTGCTACCGTCATGATGATGATGACGTACGTCTTTTTTTGCTCTTGCTATTCAATCTCCATTCTGAGAATCCAGTGGGGCTACAGCTTACATGCAAATTAGAAATTATTTCATTGAACCCAAACACGGCACAATAAATATGAGATCTCTATTGTGAAGTCGTCAGTTGAGTTATAGACACCGGCTAGTCAAAATGGGTTGCAAAAAATATTGCATGTCTGCTATATTTTCTGCGCATTTGCAACATCAAGTGAAACATTTATTCGCATCTCATTATGAAATTGAACTTCGAGTTATTTTGGAAGATAATGAGCCAGCGGGTGAGAAAATTCAGTGCGCCAGGAGAAACCCGTATTTTTGGGGTGACAGGAACTCCAACTTCAAAACTAGAATTAGTCGGTTATCAACTTGATGTTGATAAGAAATCTGTAACTGTTTTGGCTAAAAATGGAACTGAAAGTGAGTCTGTGAATGTGACTGATGTTTACACAGACTTTTATGGAAATCTTACAATTAATCTTGGAAGGGAATTGGAAGCTGGTGAAGAATTGGATGTTTATATGAAACATAAAGCCCAAATCAAGGCCTGGTCTGGTGGCCTTGTACAATCAACCTATTTGAGTGAATCAG
>LJIJ01004783.1:0-13627 GCA_001718145.1 Orchesella cincta
CGGGAATATAATGTTATGGATACTTTATTTACATAAAAATGATTCTAGCAAAACAAATGTGGCAGAGCACCGCGTTTTAACTGACCTTCTTCATTTAATCTGCACAAGAACAATTATCACTGCCTCCGATTTGGAACAAGTAAGCTAATTTATTTCAAATACCTCCAAAACACAAACCAACTGGTGGTGGTGCATAATAAATTATAACCGTTGTAATTCCAGGTTCAAGATTACCACTTTATAAAAGAAAGCAACGAGGAAGATTCCATACAGCTCAAAAAAGCGTCCTCTACATTTCCAAGCCTCATTTGAACCTTTCCGTTGTTATCACTATGATAACATTTCTGGAAGGAACCTGAAAGATTTAAAAGACGTCCAAGAATTTTCTGCGTTTTTGCAAACCGTTTGTCTTGAGAACTACAATTCAGTTGGTGCTGCATATCTACCAAACAGCAATGAAAAATTGCATGATAAAAATGGTCGTTTGTGCCTGAATGAAGTATCCTATTGCCAACTAGATCGAGTTTGAAACTAATAGGAGATATAAATCACATTCGTCCCCCAAATTTTTAAGAATAAGCCATTAGAACCAAGTAGAATGTTCCAATATTTGGCAGATTGTGTTGAAATTGTAAACGGGACAGGGTACATAAAGACTGGAAAGGACGATAAAAAGTCACTTAAAATTAGAAAAATTCCCTTTGACCCAACTGCTTTTGGTCGTGATAAAAACAAACAATTGAAGAAGAAACGAGGAAGCCCTTTCTCCCAGCATGATTCAGATGAGAAGAAATACGTTTCCATCCGATTAAAAGCGCATTTAGATCTTGAACTATTTATGCAGCTCAAATACTGCTCTATTTCTGAAGTTCGTTGAAACCGAGCCAGGTCATTTTATAGATAATATTCTTGATGAGAGCTACAATGACGTTATGCAAAATCTTGGGTCACAACAGCAACTATCGGAGAGTGATTCTAAAAGGCTTCAAGAGGATTTAAAGGTTCATTGCAGAGCAGTGAGAAATAAGTACATAGAAAGTCACAAAGTATTAGCTAGTTTTCATCAAAAAGTGAAATTGTATCAACTTCATTACATTCTCCTGAAGGTTTTTTGACAGTAGACAGTTCACTAATATTGAAAATGAAATTTTAAATCAAAAGAAAAGGCTACAGCCAAACGACCATGCATTTAAAGCAGTTACTCAGCTACTAACAATGTTTTTAGAACATTTAAAGAAATTTCGCGAAAATGAAGAAAACTTGATAAATGCTGCAGTTGGACTACTTGCAAATGAATACAAACAACTCATGGAAAACTTTGTTTCAAACCATCATAGCTGCCCACAACTTCTGAAGAAACTACATTTGGAGCTTTCACAAAAATTCGTATCAGCATTTTACTCTGCAGTTTATCCAGACACCAAACACACATACAAAAACCCTTTTCTTTTCGATGTTGAAAAACGCATCAATTCTATCTATCGAGCTCACAAGGACGCCAACACAGCAAAACTTAAGAACCTGCATGAAATCATTCATCATTTTATCACAGAGGAAAAGAAGTATTACTGTGAAAAGATGGAGCAAATTCTACAACAAAATGCGGATGGATTATATCTGCAAGAAATGCACGAGAAATTTTGGACAGAAGGCGTATCAAACTTCGAATCTAATATGGTTAGTAGGATTGGGAATGAAGTACAACTACGAAGTACGTAGCCACTCTAAATGCACACATCAACAAGTATTGGCTAAACTATCAACGTAAAAAGGATAGGGTAAAGAAAGAGAAATCATCCAGTAAACAAATACAACAGCATTTACCTGATGAGCAGCAAAAAGCTAGCACCATATCTGCGCCGGTGATGCTTCAAACACCAATTATATTTCAACTTTCTTTACTGAGATCGCTGCTGCAGTATCAACAGGAAATGAAATTGAGATTTTACACAAGGAAGAATTGCACTTCGCCATTACATCAAACGGTAGCTGGCTTTGTGGGAATGCTGTGAGACTGATACCTCCATCAAAAACCAATACAGATAACAAACATTTGGGATTATGAAAAGCTGAATGCCAAGGGTAAAACTGCCAATGAGAAGAATCTAACACAGAATCCTTGCTAGGCTTTCTGCTTGCCACTCTCAAGCAAAAGATTGAATTGGAACTGAACGGAGTATTTCCAAATTGTCTTTTTATCGTTCCATTTTGGTTCACAGCTTTCAAAGCAGCAAGTTGTTGACTTAGGAAAATTGCAGGATTTGACAAGGTCCTGCTGATCAATGAAAATACGGCAATTGCTCTTTATGCTGCTGAGCAGGAGCGCATGCAAACAGGTGCTCTGAAGTATTTGTAATATCAGAAAATTCCAACTGGGTTGACGCTACTGTTTATTCCTTTGATCAAACCCATAAAATGATAAGCCATTGCGGAACTACAATATTGGCCCCAATACAAGCAAATGGTACCAGAGGCTTGTATAACGGCTGAAATGGAGAGTAAACCTGTTTCTCGATCCAGTTGGGGGAGATTAGCAGGAAAGAATCGAACAAAAATGAATGGAAAGGTATTATATATAATTATCAGAATGCAAGCTGGGAAAGAACCTTGTCTGAGGTCAGAGCGCACCTCCGTAGGGTGATAGAAGTAGGCGAAAAGGGAGACTGGGGGAAGCAATTGGCTTTAATGGGAGCTTTATATTTTTATCAGCAGTCTTTAAATCAGAGGATTGTCATAGCTCAGGAATGGATTTCCTCCACAATATTCCTTTCAATTAAATCCAAAAATCACACATTGTTCACAAAGGGAGGGAATTATATCCTCCCAGGTTTTGGAGGTAAAAAGATAATTGCAAGTCAGTTGCCAGGTCGAATAACTGAAATTGAAATCTGTCAAAAAATCGATAAACGTAAGGGTCAAACTCAGCTAGGCGTTTTTCAGTTTCAGAGTAAATTAAAGCAGCCATGTTCATGTCAGGTAGAAATAGATTATCAGGGAATTGTTACGGTTCTCCACACACAGCAAGATAAATTTACATGGAAGTCATGCAATTTAACTGATCCTAAAATTGCATTGGCAAAACGCGATGTTGAGTCTATTACCAGGATATGCGTAGTAGAAAATGAAGGGATCAATGAATTAGTAGGGAAGCTAAGGCAATTTCAAACTCTGATCGTTGCAAATAAAGTTCAATTTCTTTCCAAAACTGCGGAAATAGAGGTTCAGAATCAAATAACGGAATACATTCAAATTCTCTATAGTCCAACAACATCTGAAGTAGTAAAAAATATTTCGCTGACATACGAAACGTTAAGAAAAAAGTACGTAAAGAAAGCCACATATATCTAATAAAAAAATCAATCAAACCATATTACTGACACAAACACAGTGGTTTTAAATAAAAATTATTACAATATTTTAAACATTACCAACGATGTTAACTGTATCATTTTCTTTATTAAAATTATTTGTGTCACAGTTATAATGAAAATTGCAATTTTAATAAAACTGTTTGCAGATATACTCGTTGCACCAACATAATTTTTCATAATGTTCAATAAGGTATCAAAATTCAATGCATGTAATCAGTACGTAGTTATGATAATTTTATTTAACGGACAGTATTTATTTGCAAATAATTTGTGTATTTAAACAACATCAAATTTATAGTTAATCAATCATTTAGGTGTTTTTTTGAATGTAGTTAGCCTCCTTAAAATTCCTCCTTTCTTTTGTGACTGCTGATGTGGCAGTGTTGGCATATCGGAATTTTCTTTATTTGTTTTAGTTATCTTTTTCTGAAAGTAAAAAATAACAAGAATTTATAAGTATTTCAAAAACAATATTTCTAATCATTTTGTTTTATTGTTACACCCAAAAATAGAAACTTACATTGCCCGCAATTCTCTTCTTGGTTTCCGCACTCAACCTTCCTTTATTTTCGCTCACTATCAAAGTTTCCGATCCATTTGTACTTTTACAAACGGCAGTAACATGCAGTATTCCCATGTTGTTCACCCGCATGCAAACTTCAATCACCTCTTGACCTGCCGGAGCTGGTGGAATTTCACTCAGAATAAACTCACCTAAATACTCATTATCATCAGCCATTCTTTCTTCTCCCTGAAAAATCTTAATTTCAACAGCACTCTGATTATCAAGTTTAGTTCTGAACTCCTGCATCGCCTCAGCTGGAATCTTGGAACTTTTTGGAATAATAACAGTAAACTGCCCTTCCTGATCAAACATCCACGTTCGAATTCCAAGGGACCTCGGTATTACATCCCGAATATGCTTAAAATTATACATTTTCTTTGACTGATCCCCATTTAAAATAGCTGCTTTCACAGCAGACCCATAAGCCACAGCTTCATCAGGACTAATAGTATGATTGAGAGCTTTCCCGTCGAAAAATTCAATAATCAATTCTCGAACCCTTGGAATACGTGTAGAACCCCCAATAAGAACAATATCATGAATATCCCTCTTGGAAATTTCCGCATCTTTTAAAACCCGATCCACAATATCAATAGCTTTATTGAAAAGCGACTCAATTAACTTCTCAAACTCCTCCCGAGCAATTGTTATCAGCAAGTCTATTCCATTATAAAATGAATCTACAGAAATCGTTGTTTCAGGGGCGAAAGAAAGTTGTACCTTGGCATTTTCACATTTGGTCTGAAGCCGACGTAGCCTTTGTTTTGTCACATCCTTATCAGTTTTTGTACCCAAGTTATTTCCCACAAGGGGATTAACCTTGTGTTGTTCTTGAAACCTTTTAAGACAAAAGTGCATTAATGCTTTGTCAAAATCCTCTCCACCCAGATGAGTATCTCCATCCACGCTCAGAACTTCAATGCTTGTCGAATCCGTGTTGATAACAGCCACGTCAAAAGTACCACCTCCCATGTCAAAAATCAGGACATTTCTGGACTCCTCATGAAATCTCTCAAGTTTGTACGCAATTGCTGCTGCAGTCGGTTCATTTAAAATTTCCAGTACTTCCAAACCTGCAAGTTCTCCAGCATCTAAGGTTGCAGCCCTTTGCCCATCAGTGAAATATGCAGGGACGGTGATAACAACCTTTTTTATTGGCGTTCGTAAATATGTTGACGCGTCTTGGACAATCTGCTTTAAAAGATAAGATGCAATTTCTTCAGGTGGGTAATATTTCCCGGATATGTCAATTGCAGGGCCAGAGTCTCCCTGTGCAACTTTAAATGGCCAGTAAGTCATGTCATTTTTAAGTTGTGTATCCCCCATTTGACGTCCAATAATGCGTTTTGCGTCAAATATGGTGTTTTCGGGGTTACGATGAGCATTGTCTTTAGCAGTGCTTCCTACAATATACGATCCGTCCTTGTTGATAGTGACGTAGCTTGGTGTTGTATTTTTTCCTTATATTGTTGAGTGAGTAAAACGCAGCGCAGCAAAATGTTGTACCCAAATCTATCCCGATTGCAGGTTCTGCACCATCTACCCAATTCAAGTTGGCATCGTTGAGATCTCTATACTTTTGAAAGCTGCTTTCTAGCCATTGTTTTAATGCTTTCTTTTGTGATGATGTTATTATCTTCTTTTTCTTGCAAATTCCAATTGCTGCTTTTCTCGCCTGTTTGTGAAGAGCGTGTAGTTCATCGGGTTGGATAAATTGTCTGTTTTGGAAATGTTTTTCCATTTCTTCATGGTAGTATTTTCTTACCTCTTCTTTTGAATCTCCTGCTGTGACCTTGCCAGTGTTCAGTCGCATTAGAAATAAATCTTCAAGCTCGGAAAATATTGGGTCCATTTGTTTAACAAGCTCTCTTTCGTATTGTTGCCGGAGACTTGCATTGGAATACTGCCATTTTCTTGAGAAAAGTGATAAGGAATTGGACTTAGTTTCTTCATGAGCTAAACGGAAATCATCTTCAGTTTGACAAGTGCTGTTGAAATGTGTCATTTGCAAATTATAGTCGTTGAGACACTCTGCCATCCAGCTATCGGCATTAGAACGGGCTACTTCAAGACGTTGGTGGTTTTGAAATTTTGTTGTTGTAAATTCTGCCTGTATTTTTCGTTTAAAGTCTTCAACCTTCTCAACTGACTTTTGATGAGATTTGTTGTATTTTTGTAGAGCAATATTGAGTGATTTTTGGTGGGCTTCTAAAAGTTCGTCTTCGAGGAGAAAGTCAGTGTTGCCTTGATATGCTAACATTTCTTTTTGGTATAATAGAATACAAGCTCCTTCGTTTTCTTTCTCATTTTCTTTCAATTTTCTTAGATAATCTCCAATTTGGATTTGATATTCCGTTTCTAAACTTTGTTGTAGTTTTTGGTTGATTTGATAACCTTCATGAGATGAAGATGGGAAGGGATAATTTTTGTTAAATCTTGCAATAATAACCGCTAATTCCCTTTCTTTGAAGTCTTCTCAGTTTCCAATCAGAATCTCGGCATCAATTCCGATTTTGACAAGTGTTTGAAAATGCTTCTACTTCATTCATAATGGAGCTTTCAGCTTCTTCAACTAGTTTTGTGAAATTGGCCTGCTGCTGCTTTTGAAATTCTGAGAATGCATTTTGAATTGAAATCTCAAAATCGCTTCGTACGTCATCCATGGACAGCCCCTTTGTTGATTCAGAGTCCAACTGTTTCATGACGCTTCTCAGGTTTACGTTATGGAATTTGGTTAAAGTTTCAGCATCCATGAAACTGTTCTTATCCATTATTTGCTGCATGTTATCTGTGTATCTTTGGATGAGCTTTTCTTGAAAAATACTTACTTCCTTTTTTGCAGACTCGGTTTCTGTTTTTTGTTGCTCTAAATATAATTCAATGATACTTTTGAACTTTTGTTGAAGTAACTTCACAGCGGCTTCCAAATCGTCTTCGTCATCGTCTTCAAATTCTACCTGGAATTCATTCAAGAGCGTCTCTGTCAAACGTTTCGCTTTTGTAGTAATTTCTGAATTCTCACCAGTTGGAAACAATGAATCTAGTTGAGTTTCGAATTTTTCTACAATCCGTCTTGAATACTTTTCTATTGCATCTTTACGAATGCTTTTGTTCTTGTCCAGCATTACTTGAAAAGATGTGTTGATCTCGCTTTCTAACTTTTTTTCGTATGACTGCCGAAATGAATCCAACATTTTAGCCTTTTTGAAATGTAATTTTGCCTGTTTGAATGCGGTGTTGTGTGCATTCTGAAGAATTTTGTTGCTTGGAAGATCATCAGATTTAAGTTTTCTATTGACAGAGGTTTCATACGCATTGAGACAAGATGAAATATTGTTGTTGTGGTAGACTGCGCATGTAGAATTCCATAAAACGTCCTCATTTACAGTTCCATTGGAATTGTTGATAATTGCGATATATTCTTGAAAATATCTTGTGAATTCTGATGGAGTCACAGTTTTCCCTAGAATTTGCTTTTTTGACATGAAATCCTCATCTCTTAATACTTTACTGAGAAATGCTTCCAAGTGTGAATCAATTTGGTTTGTTGGTGAAGTATTTGGGCTTTGCAAGAATTCCAAGACTTTTTGAAAGCAATTAAACCCATCCCAAGTGACGTCTCGCTGGTCTTCATCAAGAGATTCAACTTTTTCTTCCAGGTATGCGCTACGACCATCTGCAATTTCACGGCTTTCAGCAGGTTTCAATGCGTTATGAAAGAGAAAGCACAGAGCATGGAATGGTTTCTGGTCATCAAACAAGTCGATACCCTTGTCGGAACACAGTTGTCCGTATTTGAATATAGTTTGAAGAGAGTTTAAAGCATTTTCTAACTCGATTGTATCGACATTGTACAAAACTGCAGATGGACACAGAATGGCCGCTCAAGTAATGAGGATGAGATATTGTTGTAAATTCATTTGGTTTTGGAGTGCATTAAATGACGGCGATTTCATCGTTCATCATTTGGTAATAGAAATCGCGGCTCCAAACCATGCCCTCAGAATCTTCGTTTTCATTAGAACTGCATGGAGGAGTGGATGTTTTTGAATTAACGCTCTTGTTTTCTAAAGCTTCTAAACTGCATTTTATGTGGTTTGGCAAAACAGAATTTTGAGAGATTTGATTGTCTAATACTGTGAAAATAACAAGAGGACGTCCTTGGGAAGTTTCTAAGACACTTTCTAGTGCGATGGTGTTCAGTTCTAGAAAGTCTTTATCATTGTGACGAGTAGCTTTTAATAAATGTAGGAAACTTTCTTCTCTGTCATCATTTACGCTTAGGGTATCACTTTTATGTTCATCGGAAGCCATGCTTAGTTGGAAATCTGATGACAAGTCGGCAGCTAAAAACAAGAAACCTAATTAACCATGTGCGTATTTTTTGTGGGGGTTAGACTCTAAAAACAATATCACTGCTAAATTATTATAACGGCTAAAACTTAATTTTAAGGCTCACCCGCGTTTTGATGAAAATCAGAAATGAAGTTGAACTGGGACAATCAATAGCTAAAACTTTGCAGTTTCACAACATCACTTTTAATTTTGAACTTAAAAATTTTTGCTGATACATGAACTTAAAAAGTTTCTTTTTGGTAATACGTTAAACATTTCCATTAATGTACTAATGTGTCAAGTTATACGAAATCAAATCTCCTGCTAATTACAGAATTAAAATTAGGTATTAAAAGGAGAACAAAACGTGTCAATCATTATCACTGACATGCAACTGGTGACATCACCATAAATCACGAATTTGTATAAACCTATGCCAATAAACTACTACACATTAACATACCAAAAACCAAACATAAACACAATTCTTAGCGTGGAGTGGTTGTATGAGCTCATGGATATGCAAAGCACACAGGTATACGAAATGTATAGGTAAACACCACCACTCTGCGAATATAAAGTTTTTTACGCAAACTGGATGTTGATAAAATTTAAGCTTTGGTTATCAAATTCGGGATGTATTTAGAGAAATTTTGAATAGTGTTTATTATTTACATATTATTATTCATAGACGCACATCTTCTTATCTTCTCCTTGCATATAATTTAAAAAATAAATAGCTTTCTGATCGTTTATGCTGCCGGTATTAGATGTCAAATTCATCAACTTTTTCATCTTCCAGTCCCTGACACATCATCAGCATGAACAAATCTATTTCTATGGTATCATTACAAGTCCACGATCATACATATTGTTGAAAAACGATTCTGTACTATAATATAAATTTAGTTCGGACGAATATATCTGCATATCAATAAAAGTTTAATAAATACAACGCAGAAAAGGAATATTTTAATATTTTTGCGTGCGAAGGCGGTGCTTATGATTGGTACAAAAGCTTTGATGAATGTGTTAAGAATTTATTTCAGCGTTGTATATTAAACTCGCTAAATACTATTATGCTACTTTCAATGCTGCAGTTTTTGCTTCAATGCAATGAATAAGTTTGAAGATTCAAATGTCACCTCACAAACGAGAAAATGATCTCGAAACAACTCAGCAGCAGCGATTTGTAATGAGAGACGATGCCATGAATATTCCATAAACTCAGGTTGGTATGCCAGTGATTGAGTTTAATTGACAGTGACTCTTGTTAACATATGGATTTTTAAGGTATGTAGAGTTAAAATTTTTTAAAGACTTTGTTTGCCTTAAATCTCATCATGTCGAGTGTTTGGATTGGACATTTATCCTAAAACTGGGCGTCAGCCAACACATGTCAAGCACAATTTTAATTGCACTCAAATACAAGGTCTTTAACGTTTATATCAAAGGTTGTGTATAATATGTTCATTCACACTTCATGTTTGTAAAAGGTTTATCACTTGTTGAAACTTGCTCGCGAGCACCATGCCGAATTTTAACGCCAGACATACATTACTTGTTGTGGCCGCAAAATGACCAAAAATGATTACTTCAAATATAATTTTAAAAAATAATCCGAAGGACCAGGTTCCCTAATGAACCAAACTGTAGGATGCTCCAATAACTGACAAAGTAGTGACGGAAAAGTCTGAACTAACAAAAAATTTATTAATTCCCCAAATCACTAAACACAATTAAAGGTTAATCCTGATATTGCTTAAACAATATTATGGCTAAGGTTTGTAAGACCGTCGCTCTCAATTAGGACTCTCTAACTAGGACTCTAATTAATTAAATCGGAGAACGTCATCTCCACCATGTCTCTAGCTCGAGCTCCTGAACTATACTAAAACTCTCTCGCGAGCCTCTCCTCACTTCTCGCACAATACCAAAATGTACATAAAAACGTTTCTAACCTAATGCACAAAAGATACAGAAAAGTACATAAAGTACGGAAAGTGCATAAAATATACAGAATACAGGAATGAACACGAATATTTCTCCAATACAGATATTTTATCCTAAGCTACATACAAAATCATGTCATAAATGTATTCCGCGTCCACATTCTTCCCCTCAGATTTCTAATTAGAAATCTCATCTTCAGTCTTGATGTCCAGCTTGGCTAGCTTCACACAGGACGACGATAGACTCCACTTCCGGTCTGCACCACAGCTACACGAATAACTCCGTCTTTCCCAGCAAAGGTCTCCAAAACTCGTCCAAGGGGCCAATGTCCTCGTCTTAAACTCTCGTCCAAAACAATGACAATGTCACCTTTCTTCATAGGGCAACATGAGCATGCCACTTGGTTCTTCGCTGCAAAGTCGCAGATATTCTCGCTTCCATCGCTTCCAAAAGAGGTCTGCCATCCGCTGTGCTTGCCGCCATCGCTTGCTTGCTTAATGTCATGTCCTTGTCATCAAATTCTCCTGGGGGTTGGATTCCACTCGAAGTTCCAATAAGGAAATGCATGGTGTCAGTGCCTCCGGCGATCAGCATCAACAGGAACATCGGTGAGCGGTCTTGAGTTCAAAACGGCTTCAGCCTCGCAAAGACGGTCTGCAACACTTCCTCTCGGGGTACTGCGACTTCAAACTGTAGCCATTGCGGTCTTGACGGACTTGACAAGCCGCTCCCAACTTCCACCCATATGAGGAGCCCGAAGGTGGGATAAATTCACACAAATTCCTTTGTTGGTCATATCTGCATTCATGGCATGTTGGTCGAGGTCCTCCAATGCTTCTCTAAGCTCCTTGTCTGCTCCACGAAGGTTAGTCCATTGTCGCTATAAATTTCCTTCGGGAAACCTCGTCTTCCAATCATGCGTCGTATTGCCATGATGCAGCTATCCGTGGTCAAACTTTGAGCAATCTCCAGATGAACCGCCCGGGTAGTCATGCATGTGAAGAGCACCCCGTATCTCTTCTCATGTCTTCGTCCAATGGTCACTTCCATTGGACCAAAGTAATCCATCCCACGATGGTGAAAGCTCGGGGTTGGGGATGAATTCGACAGTCGGGTAAATTTCCCATCAATGGAGGAGCGGGCTTGGCACGTCTATCTTGCAAACTCCACAATCGTTCCAAGCTCTTCTCACAGCAGCTTCGCAAAGACGGGATCCAAATCGTTGTCTTATTTCATTTCTCACTAGCTCTTGCCCTTGATGATTGAATGATTCGTGGAAATGGTGAACTAGCAATTTCGTCAGGGGATGTTTGCTATCAAGTATAATCGGCTGCCTCAATCCTTTTTCGTTCACTTTCTCCAAGCGTGAGCTCATTCTGAGGCACTCCATCATCGTCAATACATGGTGAAAGTGATAGTAGCTTACTCTTCTTACTGACAGGCTGACGTTTTGATAACAAGTCCATTTCTTCTCCATACGACTCCCACTGGGCTTTTCTTGCATAATAACACTCTCAGCCTTTTTCATATCACTTGGCGTCAAACGGCTTGTTGATACTTTCACCATTCCTCTTGGCTTCAAATTTCAATAAACTTCAACATCACGGCAGTGGCTCGTACAAGTTTTCCATACTTTGAAAAACGGTCAAAGGCCGGATTTTAATGTCGGGCATCTCAAATGTTTTTGCTGTAATTCTCTTTTCAGCTCCAACTCCTGGTCATCTACTTCGTTACAGTCACCAGCTTCCTTAGGCCATTCGGAAGGCTCATCCATCAAAAAGGAGGTCCATACACCCATCGGGACGGAGAAGTCAAGTTAAGACGGTTAGTCGAACCCTCTCTCGTGGCGTCGTCTGCTACATTCATTTGGTTGGGATCCATTTCCATTGAGAAATATCCGGTATTCTCATGGATTTCGCCAACACGGGTTTGCCACAAACATCTGGTAACGGGAGCATCCGACTTATCCTCTTCAAACGGTTTGGGAATCTGACCAGTAGTGGATGGAATGAACCTTCAGTCCCAATTGGCTGATGATAAACTTTCCAAGTCGGCTTGCTGTGAGGGCAGCTTGTAATTCAAGTCTTGGAATTTATGTAGTTTGAGCAGAGCAACGCTGGGTTTGGACATCACAATATTACATCAATCCCGTCAGCTGATACAACTCTCAATACGCCACAGCTGCAAAGGCTGCCTCACTCGCATCCGGCGAACAGGTGTAGTTGAACTTCTTGACTGAAACTACAATAATATGAGTAACAGCGAGGGATCCGGATTTCCTTAATCTTCGGTAAGTTCGTAACCACTTCTTCCATTCTTATTAATTTCCATTGGACCTCGTCGTCCCATCCAATTTTGGAACACCATACATGCTGAAGAAGGATTCTTGCTTTTACTGTATAATATTTAGGAAGCCCAAAGGATCAAAGATCAGCATAACCAAACGGAGGATTTCTCGCTTGGTAGGGTGCTTCCGGCCATCAGCTATTCCATCTCCAGCACGTTCCAGGTTCACACGGAAATGTGAAAGTATCCGGATTGGTTCCCAATGGAGTCCAAGTACTCTCTCAGTGGGCTATTTCTGACCATTGTGTAATATTTCTCCATATCTTGTTTTCAGAATCCGGACTGATAAGTTTCAACAATGGTTGTGAGTTGGAAATCCATTTTCCATTGTCAATCCTCCCCTGCGATGAACTTTAGTGACGTCAGTAATCAGTTGTTTAAGCTTCCATAACAGGTGTCAAGGTATCCAAATAGTCATCCATGTAGTGCTTATTACAATGGCGGCCACGCAGCAGGATACTCCTCTTCAAACTCTCGAGCATTCTTCGTTCTTCACGTATTTGAGCACAATACGGACTACAGACTGGAGGAAACCATGATGACGTGAAGTTGGCAAATAATAATTTTACCGGTTTGGTCATCACGCCACAGGAACCGTTGAGCAGCACAGTCTTCTTTTTTAATCTTCACTTGGTGAAACATTCTCTGCAATGTCACCACAAATGCCACTCGTCTCAGTCTGAACTTCAATAATACTCCCGGCAGCAATATCAGCAGGTCTGGTCCGGTGAGTAGATTATCATTCAATGTTTTTCCTGTGCCTTACTCGCAGCGTCAAATTACGATCTTAACTTGCGAAGGTTATTTGGGGGGGGGAGGTAGGAAAATGGTGTGGGAGAGTACGCGATATTGCTGCAGGATGTAGATTGAGCTTCAGGTCCGTCGACTCGTGAGCGTGCTTCTGCAAATAGTGAGCATTTTGGCCTTTGTATGGGGCTGACAACTTCCGCGGTGTCGGCCCTAAGCTTCTTTCGGATCCGCCTTCAGGCCGTTGCGGGGGCATACATCCTACACTTTTGGCTGATAGGGTTTTTCTCTCGCCACAATAATTGCCCGC
>LJIJ01004784.1:0-13626 GCA_001718145.1 Orchesella cincta
AACGTCGTATTTACTTTCGAAAATAAGACTTATCAAGGATTAAACCATTTCTGTAGTCCCTATCTATTTCGTTCGCTTTACTGCTACTTTAGCTTTTCAGTTTGCTGTTGTTACAACGCTTATCTGATGTACCGGTTAGTTTACGGCTACTTCAACGCGGAGGAGAAATACCCACTCAAATTAACATTTATTGTGGAATTCATCTTTTTTATAATCAGCTAATCTATTCACGTCGCTTTTCAAATCAATATGTTTATGCATGGTGACTACATTCCTGGATTCATTTATCAATACCTCAAATTCTTCAATGACATTAATGATAATTACTGGAAAAATATTGTGTTAATTCTTTATTCAACATTTCAAAGTATCAATTTAAAACATTTTTCATTTTCAATAGCAAAAAACAGTGATGGTACAAGCTTTTAAAACAATAGCAGATTTGAAGATGTCAAGTGAGGATTCAGGTTTACAAATCGACGTTTCGATTTTGCTGCAATTCATTGGCATTCAAACTCAATACAGCCTACATTCATTTCATCGTCTTCCGAGTCCTTTTCAGCAACTTTTGCGTAAGAAGAACGTGTTTCATAAGTCCTGATGTTACAAAAGTTAATGCATTTCTACATCAATAATTACACTGACCTGTGTGACTTTCACCATGCTTTCTCCCATAAGGAACTTTAAGGGGTAAAAGGGTTAAAAAATTTGTTTCATGGAAAAAAATGCCCGTAGTAAAAAATCCCGCCTTACACGTTCATTACTCACTAATTGTAAGATAAAGTATTTGCCAAAGTATGGGGCAAATCCATGAGTATCCCCTCAAGTAGACTCAATATCCAGCAATTTTCTAGATTGAAGTGTTTATTAATGTTTATCTTGGACAAATTTGAAAATACGACACTGCTCCTCAAGAAGCCGAGCAAATCTTACGAGTAATATGCCCCGTCCCTCACCGAATGGCTTAAGCTAAATGTAGGCCCAAATAAACTAATAACAAGTCCCATAATATGGAGTTGAATAGTCTAAAGTTTTGGAAAATATCTTCGTGGTCGATTTAAACAAATGATGAGTTAAATCGTCCGGTAAGGTTAAACCATTTTATTTCGCATTTCTATTCTTCAATAACAGGTGTAAACTTAAACATACCCGCACTAGCTAATTAAAAGTTTGCAACATTTCTATCATGTAAAGGCAGTTTATGGTTTTTACCCCCCACGGAATGGTACAGCTCGAGAAAGTTTTTAAAATTCAGTTTGAAATTCTCAAAATATCAATATTCAAAATAAAAATAGTACCTTGTATATTTGGGACAGGAAAACTCAAATTATTTATGACAAACTCCTCTCGGACAAAATCTATTAATCTCAGTGAAGTTTTGACTTAGGTACACATAATGCATTCCAGCCTAAGACAGTCGAAGTAATTAATTTACAGTCTTACTTAATTCAGTTATTTCCACTCTCACTCATCATGTTGTTTTAGCGGCTGTTTAATCATTATTATAAATTCCAGCAGGGAATTGTCGCAAATCATAAGCATTGTTAACTCTTGCAGGAACAGTTCTATTTGCATGTCGGTTTGACATAAAGCAATAGCAAAGTTGCCTTCTGTATTTTTCACTTAGAGCAGTGTACAAAACCCAGTTGGATGCAGCATTGATGGCAACCAGCAGATTAAAAATGTTTCCAAGTCCTAGCAAAATATTTTCTTCCGCTGAACCACTTGCTGGTAATGAGATGAAGGAACTGTAAATGAGAACAGCTGCTGTTGGAAGTTGGCAGAAAACGAAAAGCATGACAACAGCAATTAAAATCACGGTAACCCTGTTTTCTTCCCTCTGTCTCTGAAAAACAACACAGAAAGCCTTTTTTATTCCACAAATTCCTAACTAAAAAGCAAAAATATAATACCTGAATATGACGAGCGGAAATTGTGTCCTCCCTGAAATCATCAATAGGAGTGTTTCTCGCAATTCGAGTTTTACGAACTCCTTGAATCAAAAAATAATTTAGGATGGTTAAAATGATTATTGGCAGTAAAACAAAAATGATTGTTGTAAACCAGTGATAAAGAAAACGGAAGGTTTCGTTCTTGCCAAATGCGGTCCGTTTACAGAGTATATCTAAATTTGAGATGAAAATAAAAAAATGAAATGAAAATGTCAACTTAGGTAAAATGGGTTTAACAAACGTTCGAGAATAAACATACGCTCTGTTCGGTATATAAGCTGGGTGTTTTTCCTGAAGCAAAGAGCTCCCACTCAAACACTGTTGGTGCGGTGAAAGCAAAGCACAAAATATACATTGCAATGGCAATTGACACAGCTCGCTTTTCTCCCCGTAAGTTCTGCACTCAAATCCAAACATTTAAACAAGACCTTATCATTTTATATTAATGTTAGTGGAAGCTAAGTAGATATTTTAACTGGTACCGTTCCACTAATTGGGTGAAAAACGGCAACATAGCGCTCAACGGTGAAGGACACTGTCAACCAGACTGAGGTAGAACCTGAAAGTTCAAACGTTAAATCGGTACAAACTTCAATATTGCGTGTTTCTGAAATGTCTGCATTTTTTGTTACTGAATGCATCCGTTATCCAAAGTCCTATTGGTATGTAGCTCCAATATAACCAAAACCTGTCAAAACTTGGGTAATGTCTCCACGACATTGAAGCAGTAAAGAGTAAATAAAAAAGGTCGGAAATCCCCAGAGCAGTCAAATACCTACAATCATTTATGAAATGACAAGCACTAAACGTTTCGGGCAAAAGTTCTCGTAAGGAATTTCTTTATTTAACCACGTACACATTTGTTGAAGAATGCATCGATTTCCTCGTCAGAACGTGAATAATAATAACATTTCCCAAAACCCCCACAACGACAACAATCGGAACCGAAATGAACTGAACCCAAAAACGACTCAGATCTCTAAACAAGACATCACCAGCAGGGTATTTTTGGTCTGGGGTAATGTTCGTGAATTTTGCATCCAAAGATGAAACGCTTAAATATTCGTTCAACAAGCTGTCGGCATACATTGTCGCTCTCGCCTTTTGAAATACCAATCAGGAAACTACAGTTTCGCTAAATTCCAAAATAAAGTACGGTAAGTTTCTTAAAAGTACAATCAAGTACTATGTTCTACTAAATTAAAAGCGTTGCTGTATCATTAATGCTCACCTACTTATCAAAATAAGTTATCATATTTATCATCTATGAAAATCCCAATTTTATTTGTTGTGAAGTGATAGGTAACATGCAGTACTAGATTGGGCAGGTTGGGTAACCTTTTCATAAACTTAATTTTATGACGTATATTCTTTCCCACTGTGCAATAACCCTTATTAAAACACATATACGAACGAACTCTATAATTAATTCTGAGAACGTTTTCACGAGCAAATCATGTAAGTCAAATTACGAGTTTGCCATTTTCTAATGCACTGGAAAAACTATTTAGGGCTCTATAAGTACATTGTCATTATTCGGTAATTTTGAATATTTTGGATGTATTAGTATTTAAACGTATCAATTTACTAAACTTTTATTAAATAAATATTATTTTCGTAGGTAAGGTACCTCTTGATTATGAGCAATTGTGATTAAAATTAAGCACTGAACAAACCTTTATCTTGCCTTATCACTAAAACTTTGAAGAGGCAATACTGAATTATTTTTAATCCCACTCACACGATCGTATACTTCCAAGTCCGTGAACGTTCGTGCAGATCAAACTCGATATCATCTTCAATACAATTTGAATGAAGTACTAGAATTACGTGTTTCATATTCACGCTGTATAAAAGTCAGAATCTAGTTGGTTTTAACGTTTTGCGTACGTGAAGTTTTCTGCCACTACAGTACTCAACTGGGAAAGCTCTGGGCAGACGCAATGAAACTGTTGAAATCGAATCTAACCCAAACTAGGATTCAATCTGAAGTTCTAAGGAATTGTTAAACATGATTTTACATCACACAATAAACAAATAACCTTATTACGGGTTCCATAAACACAGTGAGTGATCATATTATGTATGAATATAAATTGTACAAATACGGTAGCAAAAATTTATTCCTTTTTCAGTTTATTCATTCAGATTTCAATAATTTTCAATAAGTGTTTGCTTTCTTTTCCATATAGATTTCTGTGAATATTGTTGGTAAATGTGTGCTAGTTAAAAGTAATGAGGAAAGTTCCGAGGAAAGGAGCGAATTCCTTTTGATTCAGCTTTACAGTAGATATTTTCAGATGTCTGGTAAGGTTTTATGTATAAACTCAAGCTTCATTTTCGTTTCAGAGCTTCCAGAAAAATATCAGATCTGACATAGTTCACACGAAAACCAGTAATGATTCTAAAAAAGTTTGATTCCTGATATCCATAATGAGCTATTCATAATGTGAGCATTCAAAGTTTATGATTTTCAGATGAGAACTAGGAAGGTTGACAGAATTCTAAGTATTAAACATGTTAAAGCAAATGATAAGGTGACGGATAGGAAATTTATGAAAGCATACATGAGCTGTGTGAAACTAGTTTTGAAGAATCGAAAGACTATAAATAGCATTGAATATTTTTGGAATATAAACAACTACTGGAATCAAGAGTAAAGCATATGAAGACTCTTTAATTTATGTAGCAGCACATACATTTATGTGTAAATGTATTTTAAGTTGTCAATCATGATTAAATTTCACTTCATCTTCCCCTTCAGCACTTCCGATTTCCGCGTTATATATGCGCAGCAGTAAATTCATGCAATAATCTTAATACAGTTTGTGTAAAAAGACTAATCAAGTTGTCAAATCCGTAGCAACCTTTGTTCCATATTTACGGCAGCTTACAAATGAGAGTATTTCTTGAGGTGGCAGTGTTTTTCCGTGGCCCATTAGTAATAAAATCTACGTTGTTAGTTTTCTTAAACCAAATTATTAGCATTTGGTCGAAACTAGTTCATGAATTTATAGCGTTTTTGGGAATACGGTGCTCCCATTTGTTTTTGACAGCACTTTCACCAAAAGTGGAATGTTGGCTTGAAACAAGTGGTTCACTTGAAGCAAAAACACTTTCTCCAAACGGATTGTGTATTCCATTGTTGAACCTGGGTTTCTTTATGAATGTGGGTTGCCACCTTTGCCTTGATTGTTTCCCGTATAAATTGGCCCGTTTTTGCATATCCGTTTCCATTGCGGTTGTTTCCACCATTGCCATGATAGCGATTTCCGTTGTTGCGGTTTTGTTGTCCATTAA
This sequence comes from Orchesella cincta, assembly GCA_001718145.1. Lineage (NCBI taxonomy): Eukaryota > Metazoa > Arthropoda > Collembola > Entomobryomorpha > Orchesellidae > Orchesella > Orchesella cincta. The sequence continues at coordinate 5,253 of LJIJ01004784.1, forward strand.
AACGGTTGCCGTTGCCAGGTTTAAAATGGGAATTGGCTGCAAATGCTGTTGAATTTGTTCCTTCTTTTGCGGTTTTGGGCTTCATTTCCAATTCCTCCTTCTTGAGTCGAGCCAAAAGATTAGCCATTGTTTGCTTGTCCTCAGAGACGGAGTCCCAAGCCTTCTTGAAAGCTCCATGCCGTTCATCGCTTAGGGATGATACTATCTTTGATATGATCATTGTGTCATCAAGCTTTACACTCATATCTTTCAAGCTGTTGGATAGTTGCTCTATCTCTCGATATGCTGTAAGAGGGGCATCCGTCTCATTTTTGTATGAAAAGAATCTTGACAGAGTATGCTGTTTGTTCAGGGTTGAGCTGTCGCTATTGATGCTTTTTAGCTCATCAAACACCTCCTTGGCTGTCTTGCATTTGATGATGTGGTTTGTTTGAGCCGCAGAGAGTGTAGTGCCAATTATGGTCTTTGCCTTGATATCCTTCTTTTTCCATTCCTTGAGAAGATCCGCATCAGTGCCATCAGGTTGTGTCTCATCACCGGTTACGACTTCCCATAAGTCATGCGATTGTAACACAAGTGTTACCTGGAACTTCCAGTGCTCAAAGTTGCCATCATTGAGCTTGACGACGTGGCTGGTGTCGATGTCTCCTTTTCCCATGTTGAAAAACGGAGGACAGAAAGCGAGAAGCAGAAAATAAAAACGATACGTATTACCTGTTAGGTGCTGGTAGGGACGAAGCCGCACGGCTTCAGTGAGGATTCAGTGAGCTGCACAGGTGCATATGCATGCACTGGGCCAGTATAGCTGCTTTGCTGAAGCTTGCACGAAACAGGATGCTTGTGACGCTTTGCTTGTCACACAACTGATATTGTTTATCACTTTTAATGTTATGCACGTGTGCTATTGCACTTGGAGTTTCACGGAACTGTTTTTGTTTTTCACTTTCTGTTTGTCACACGTGTACTGTTGCTATGTTCTTATTCGAATGCTGACGCAACGGCGTCTACTTAGAAAACTTAAAAACTGCTTACTTACTACAATATTGTTTAAGTTTTTGCTTATCAGTAAGGTAAAGGAGTATTTTCAATACATACTCTCTAATACTAATTTGAGTACGCTTCACTGCTTGCTTATTAATAACTCTACGCGATTGTACTTTGATAGGATTTAAACTTGCTGAATGCTATTAAAAATGTTCAATCAAATAAAGTAAAACTGATTGTATCTTACTTTGCTGTTGGATGCTACTGTTGATAAAAGTTCGATAAGCTGCGTTGCAATAATAACACAGATACACACGATGGTGATGGCTTTATCAACGCCGTCTCACGTTTTTCCACGCTGCACTAATATACCAACTACCCTCTGCTACCTTATGAGCAATAATGAGGTAGGGTATGACGTTGTATATTGTGTAGTATGAGAGTAAATGAAAAATGTCGGAGGTTAGTCGGGCAGAGTTTCTGTTCGAGAATACAGAAGCGTACTGATTTATTTACTGGAGAACGTCGGTTTATATACCGAAGAACAAATGTGAAAATGCATGTACAAGTTGCATGATTTATCTAATGCTAAAGTCTGGGTCGAGGACACCTGGCAATAAAAGAGAAATCGTCAAGAATGACTAACAACAAAATACTGGAAAAAGGTTGAGTCATAAACAACAAGAATCATGGAAAGTTTTATGATTAGGTCATGTAACGGGACTTCAGGGAGAAGTAACGGGACAGGGGCAATTAGAGAAACACAAAGAAACATACATGACATAATAATGAATTTAAGATTACAATATATTCTCATACTAGGCACCCATGTTAAAATCTGATTGATACTAGTTACAAAGGATTGGACCAGTACGAGCTATCAAAAATTGTGACGGGGTTTAAATTAGATGAGGAGGAAACAGTGGTTAAATATAAAATTGAGGTAATCTACTTGAAAAATTCAGTAAATAACTGCTAACACTTACACTCTACTTTGGAACAATTTTCAACACACAATGCAAAACTTCTAGCTTTTACAACAGGAGACTTTTAGAAAAAGTATAGTTTCATGATGATCATGTCAACGTTGATATAATTTTAGTATCTCAAACAAAATTGTGATTGGATTGCTAACAAACAAACTTTACAATAATAATTATTATATAGCATATGTTAATTAATATTAGGTGTAATTAAAGTGGGATGGAGTTAAAATTGAGTAGTTTTGATTTGATAATATAAAAGTTTCATACCAGTCAAAATGAATCTAGTAGATACTACATATATTTTGTAACGTTGATAATAAAGCTCCGCTAATTCCACCAGTAAATAATAAAATCCTTGCACAATCCTTATTATATCATATTATCTTTTGAGGATGGATATCAATTTTTTCATTATTTACGATAACAACATCAGTTCACTGGCAGCTTCCTTTGCAAAATACGAAAAATCGATATCATGATCTTTTTGCAAACTTTCCTAAAATTTTATACAGCCAGTTGGTACAGCTCGCGTTAAAAACTAAACTAGACTCACATTAAAAGAAATTATATCACTTGTTGAAATGTACTCTAGATCATAAACGTCAACATTTAACACATAAATCATACATATTATTTAACAATTTGTAAAGATTAATGCTTTTTAACCATCCACACTAAAGAGTATTCCAAATTTGTTGGTTATCGTAAAGACATAGCTGCTGCATGTTTCATCAACCGTTCACGCATCTTCCTGACCTTTGATCAGGCTACTAATACAATTACAGATATTTGTGAGACAATGACTTTACACATTTACGTGAAAGTTTCACGTAATTTGTGAAAGTACATGTTTAAAGAAACTGAAACACCGGTTTTTAACAAAATAAAGCTGTACTGCGAACGTATAAACTAATGAAATGGGTACTTTACACATTATACAAGTTGATATTTCGTAACATACGAGTACGATTACACTAATATATTTAAATATGTATAACAGACACCATACTAATGTAAAGCTAATTGTGTAAAAGCTGTTCGTATTGTTAACAATATCTGCGAATGTGCTGGATTTTAATTATTCAAATCCAAACCTGAAAACGGCAGAAAAGCATCTTAAGTTGGGGGAAATAGTAGCATTCGGTGTTTTCTTATAAAATCTATACAAACGACTGCGTACCAGTGATTGCTTCATTTGCAAAATATCTCGCGTCATCACCATCATCATCTTCTGTCAACGCTTCAAAAATTGGGAACAGTCTTGCCGACACGTTGCTGAAATAGAGCATGTAGAACAAAACATTACTCCATTTTCTTAATATAGCTTCATAATTATAATTTAGAAGAAAATATAAGTACTCTACATATCGACAACTGAGCCAATCTTCTGTAAAGTCTTGGCCACGTTAAATCGAACGTTGGCTATTCGATCGTCAGCCAGTCTTGCCACGATTGGCAGCATTTGCCTCAAAGTGTGTTGTTCGCAAACATCAGCCAACACCTAGCAATAGAGAAAAAAGTCTTGCAACCGAATGAATTTTTGTAAATTTTGTAAACAAAATGTATGAGATAAGCCTCTCACTTACATTGATGCAAAAGAGTGCGGTCAGTCTGAATTTGTAATTTTTGTCTTTAGTCAGTTTGACAATGCTGGGAATAACAGCTTTGTCCACCCAAGAAGGGCCGAGATTCTGAACCAATTTTTCCAGACTTGATGTAGCTGCCTCGCGATTGAGAAACACTGGATCAGTCAGAAATCTTGTAAAGGTATCCTCCAATTTCTTGCTAGAACCTCCCAGCCAAAACTGTTTGCCAACAAGTGGCATGGAATTGATCAAATTCTGTCGAACTCTCCAGTTCTTTGCTCTCGCCAACTCTTCAATCCCGAAAGCCATGACATAGGAAAACTAGGCAGAAAAAATTAAGGTAGACTGTCATGTTAATTAGCACAAAAAAGAGGAAATGTAACTCACTTGTTTGGTCCGCTACGACTCGTTCACGGAATCAAGTTGGAAGTTATATTAAACTTCACTTTGTCCACACTCATCTTTCATAAGGGTGAGAAATTAGCAGTAAATGTTCAATAGTTTCTGTAAAGACCGTTGGGATTGAGTTAGAAAATTGAGTTTGAAAATATCTAAGTTTATATTCATATTATCATACAGTTCTTACTTTTCCTTGCCCAATATTGGACAGAGGCCCACAATTACAGTCGCCAACGCTGATCCTAACGCCCTCGCTCGCGTCGCACTACCAATTTCTTCACGCAGGAACAATAGTTTTTAATGATGATAGTTTGCTTTCAAAAAACGTTGTTGGATAGATAGCAAATAGCGACGTTAGAGCAGCTGCTGTCAAAACTGCTCAAGTTCTGCCAAAGTGTAGACCCGTCAGAGAAAGCAACTATCATCATTAAAACTATTGTTCCCTGCGTGAAGAAATTGGTAGTGGACGCGAGCGAGGGCGTTAGATCAGCGTTGGCGACTGTAATTGTGGGCCTCTGTCCAATATTGGGCAAGGAAAAGTAAGAACTGTATGATAATATGAATATAAACTTAGATATTTTCAAATTCTCATTTCTAACTCACATCCCAACGGTCTTTACAGAACTATTGAACATTTACTGCTAATTTTCCTCACCCTTATGAAAGATGAGTGTGACAAAGTGAAGTTTAATATAACTTCCAACTTGGATTCCGTGAACGAGGTCGTAGGAGACCAAACAGTGAGTACATTCCCTCTTTTTTGTGCTAATTTAAAATGACAGTCTACTTAATTTTTTCTCCTTTTTTTCTACTTTCATGCTATTTGGGATTGAAGAGTTGGCGAGAGCAAAGAACTGGAGAGTTCGACAGAATTTGATCAATTCCATGCCACTTGTTGCAAACAGTTTTGGCTGGGAGGTTCTAGCAAGAAATTGGAGATAACCTTTCAAGATTTCTGACTGATCCAGTGTCTCTCAATCGCGAGGCAGCAACATCAAGTCTGGAAAAATTGGTTCAGAATCTCGGCCCTTCTTGGGTGACAAAGCTGTTATTCCAGCATTGTCAAACTGACTAAAGACAAAAATTACAAATTCAGACTGACCGCACTCTTTTGCAAATGTAAGTGAGAGGCTTATCTCATACATTTTGTTTACAAAATTTACAAAAATTCATTCGGTTGCAAGACTTCTTTCTCTATTGCTAGGTGTTTTGCTGATGTTTGCGAACAACACACTTTGAGGCAAATGCTGCAATCGTGGCAAGACTGGCTGACGATCGAATAGCCAACGTTCGATTTAACGTGGCCAAGACTTTACAGAAGATTGGCTCAGTTGTCGATATGTAGAGTACTTATATTTTCTTCTAAATTATAATTATGAAGCTATATTAAGAAAATGGAGTAATGTTTTGTTCTACATGCTCTATTTCAGCAACGTGTCGGCAAGACTGTTCCCAATTTTTGAAGCGTTGACAGAAGATGATGATGGTGATGACGCGAGATATTTTGCAAAGTGAAGCAATCACTGGTACGCAGTCGTTTGTATAGATTTTATAAGAAAACACCGAATGCTACTGTTTCCCCCAACTTAAGATGCTTTTTCTGCCGTTTTCAGTTTTGGATTTGAATAATTAAAATCCCAGCACATTCGCAGATATTGTTAACAATACGAACAGCTTTTACACAATTACTTTACATTAGTATGGTGTCTGTTATACATATTTAAATATATTAGTGTAATCGTACTCGTGTATTACGAAATATCAATTTGTATAATGTGTAAAGTATCCATTTCATTAGTTTATACGTTCGCAGTACAGCTTTATTTTGTTAAAAACCGGTGTTTCAGTTTCTTTAAACATGTACTTTCACAAATTACGTGAAACTTTCACGTAAATGTGTAAGTCATTGTCTCACAAATATCTGTAATTGTATTAGTAGCTGATCAAGGTCAGGAAGATGCGTGAACGGTTGATGAAACATGCAGCAGCTATGTTTTACCGATAACCAACAAATTTTGGAATACTCTTTAGTGTGATGGTTTAAAAATTGTTAAATAATATGTATGATTTATGTTGTTAAATGTTGACGTTTATGATCTAGAGTACATTTCAACAGTGATATAATTTTTAATGTGAGTCTAGTTTAGTTTTTAACGCGAGCTGTACCAACTGGGTGTATAAATTTTAGGAAAGTTTGCAAAAGATCATGATATCGATTTTTGCGTATTTTGCAAAGGAAGCTGCCAGTGAACTGATGTTGTTTATCGTAAATAATGAAAAAATTGATATCCATCCTCAAAGATAATATGATATAATAAGGATTGTGCAAGGATTTTATTATTTACTGGTGGAATTAGCGGAGCTTTATTATCAACGTTACAAAATATATGTAGTATCTACTAGATTCATTTTGACTGGTATGAAACTTTTATTATTATCAAATCAAAAGTTTAATTTTAACTCCATCCTACTTTAATTACACCTAATATTAATGAACATATGCTATATAATAATTATTATTGTAAAGTTTGTTTGTTGTAGCAATCCAATCACAATTTTGTTTGAGAATACTAAAATTATATCAACGTTGACATGATCATCATGAAACTATACTTTTTCTAAAAGTCTCCTGTTGTAAAAGCTAGAAGCTTTTGCATTGTGTGTTGAAAATTGTTCCAAAGTAGAGATGTAGGTGTTAGCATTTATTTACTGGATTTTTCAAGTAGATTACTTCAATTTTATATTTAACCACTGTTTCCTACTCATCTAATTTAAACCCCGTCACAATTTTTGATAGCTCGTACTGGCCAATCCTTTGTAACTAGTATCAATCAGATTTAACATGGTGCCTAGTATGAGAATATATTGTAATCTTAAATTCATTAATTATGTCATGTATGTTTCTTTGTGTTTCTCTAATTGCCCTGTCCCGTTACTTCTCCCTGAAGTCCCGTTACATGACCTAATCATAAAACTTTCCATGATTCTTGTGTTTATGACTCAACCTTTTTCCAGTATTTTGTTGTTAGTCATTCTTGACGATTTCTCTTTTATTGCCAGGTGTCCTCGACCCAGACTTTAGCATTAGATAAATCATGCAACTTGTACATGCATTTTCACATTTGTTCTTCGGTATATAAACCGACGTTCTCCAGTAAATAAATCAGTAGCTTCTGTATTCTCGAACAGAAACTCTGCCCGACTAACCTCCGACATTTTCCATTTGCTCTCATACTACACAATATACAACGTCATACCTACCTCATTATTGCTCATAAGGTAGCAGAGGGTAGTTGGTATATTAGTGCAGCGTGGAAAAGACGTGAGACGGCGTTGATAAAGCCATCACCTCGTGTGTATCTGTGTTATAGTTATTGCACGCAGCTTATCGAACTTTTATCAAACAGTAGCATCTAACAGCAAGTAAGATACAATCAGTTTTACTTTATTTGATTGAAACATTTTTTAATAGGCATTCAGCAAGTTTAAACTATCAAGTGCAATCGCGTAGAGTTATCAATAAGCAAGCAGTGAAGCGTACTCAGATTAGTATTAGAGGTATGTATTGAAAATACTCTTTTACCTTACTGATAAGCAAAAACTTAAAATATTGTAGTAAAGTAAGCAGTTTTTAAGTTTTCTAAGTAGACGCAGTTGCGTCAGCATTCGAATAAGAACATAGCAACAGTGCACGTGTGACAAACACGAAAGTGAAAAAACAAAAACAGTTCCGTGAAAATCCAAGTGCAATAGCACACGTGCATAACATTAAAAGTGATAAACAATATAGTTGTGTGACAAGCAAAGCGTCACAAGCATCCTGTTTCGTGCAAGCTTCAGCAAAGCAGCTATACTGGCCCAGTGCATGCATATGCACCTGTGCAGCTTACTGAATCCTCACTGAAGGCCGTGCGGCTTCGTCCCTACCAGCACCTAACAGGTAATACGTATCGTTTTTATTTTCTGCTTCTCGCTTTCTTGGTCGCTCCGTTTTTACAACATGGGAAAAGGAACATCGACACCAGCCACGTCGTCAAGCTCAATGATGGCAACTTTGAGCACTGGGAAGTTCCAGGTAACACTTGTGTTTACAATCGCATGACTTATGGGAAGTCGTAACCGGTGATGAGACACAACCTGATGGCACTGATGCGGATCTTCTCAAGGAATGGAAAAAGAAGGATATCAAGGCATAAAGACCATAATTGGCACTACACTCTCTGCCGGCTCAAAACAACCACATCATAAAATGCAGACAGCCAAGGAGGTGTTTGATGCGCTAAAAAGCATCAATAGCGAGCCAGCTTCAACCCTGAACAAACAGCATACTCTGTCAAGATTCTTTTCAATACAAAAATGAGACGGATGCGAGGATGTTGCCGATAGTTGACCCTCTATCGCTCGATATGCCTGTAGAGG
>LJIJ01004785.1:0-13624 GCA_001718145.1 Orchesella cincta
ATAGCACGAATTGAAAAGCCTTCTTATAAATGGTCACAATATGAAGCTGAGCGACGAGTTATTATCCAGCAGTGGAAGGAAAATGCGGCTTGGACAAAGCAAATTGAACTTGGTCGCCAGGAAAAGGCTCCACTTCTCAATCGGCTGTTTGTTCTCAATCGGAAAGCAGCGATTGCTCGGGAATTGCGGGAGCAAGGAATTTGGAATGACTGTCCGAAGCTCAAAATGGTTTCAGTCAGCTCTGGTGCCAAAGTTACTGGGGATGTCTGCGTGCTTTACAGAATGGACGTGGTTGGACTCCAATAGCTTTGAGTATCATTTCTCATTGCCACTTTTACTGTAGTTTTATAATAATCCGTTTCAGTTAAGCTTAATGGTATATGTGACGTTTTGGAATAAAATGATTGAGCACCTAATGTCCTTGTATCGCAATGTGTAGCTAGTTTTATTATGTATTTATAAATTCTTTCAAAAACATTCAAATTCAAGGGTCATGATAAGAAACATGTTACTTTTAGAAAAGTACGCCCGATGCATTGGCATGCTATCCATTCCGTTGAGTTGCATCTGCATCCATTGCTCATTTCGTTTTTGCACTTTACCAACTGAATACCTAGTTTCAACTACTAAAGACTGGATTCCATTTCGTTTCAACTCGCTCAGTTTGGATGGGGACGACGAACCCTGTCGCAACTATATGTTTAAGTCCGTTATTGACGTCACGAGGGTGGTGTACCAGCCTTCATGTCAAAATTTCGAGTCTACCTCGCCACTTTTTAGCTTCAAGATGTGAAATTTTCAAAGATGAATTCAGTATTTACTCTACTCACAGCTTATGTCAGCTAATGCACTTTCCCTTCTATTTTTAGCAAAATTGACGTTGAGTGAACCCTGAAAACTGCATTATATATTATTGTTTCCTGGGTCCTAGTCACATTCACAAGCATTAGTTAGCAAAACTCCAGAAATTTAGAAACAGAACTGCTTTCCAATATGTTATTCGAGTTGACACTGAAGCAAGAAGTCAACAAGACCATGATAATTCTCAAATGATAAGCTGACAGCCAGTACGAGCATTTTAATTTACTAGTAATTTACATGCATGCAACTTTTCGTCTTTGTTCGGAGGTTACGCATAAAAATAATTGTTATTATAGTCACAAAAGTCATAGAGTGAAGACTCAGGATGGATGAGAATGGCTTGAAATCCAAGCAGCACGAGAAAAAGTAAAAACACAGATTCTCAATGTTTTGCTTTGAGTTGAGCCTGCCTTTTCGTGAAGTAAACAAATCACACGATAAAAACGTTTTGCTCATCTACTTTTCTTGTGTCCACGTGAAAGGTTGAAATAATTGGGAGTTGATTGCAAGACGACAGTAAATTAACTATATTTTGTGTACTGTATTGGTTGTGTAGTATTTGAAGGCGCTTTCGAACGTGAAAAGATTAATTTTTGGTGAGTTAAGTAATTTGTGAATTATTTTAGTCAGTTTTCGCATTACATCAACATTAATTATCATTTTTAGTTGAATTGTGTATTATTTTTTGTGTTTTACACTTGAAGGTTTGGAAGTTGTTGAGAGAAACAGCAAAGATGCTACGGAGGACATACCGGAACGCCAACGGAAAGAACTTCATGGTGGAATACCCTCCTCAACCTAAAACGACGATGGGAGATCTTCCCCCTGAAGCAAGTCATTTCTTTTTATTGTGGCTTCAAAATATCATTGTTATTTCTTGTTTTTTATCAAAGAACGTCTTATCCCTTTGTTTGTTTCGTTAACCATAATGAGAAACTATTTTTTGCAGGTGATGCTCATCATTTTTGAACACCTGACTCTGAATCAATCAAGGAACAGCCTACTAAGCTATCGCCGTGTGAGTTCGCAGTGGCAACAAAACCTGGACTCCATTATGGAAAAGAAGATCATCTCCACCGAGTTAGAACCATTTCCAGAAATACTGACAAAGGTTACAGGACAACACGACCTCCTCACCATTTACCAATCTCCAGCTACGCTTCAAAACGATGGGGATGCGTTTCCCTTCAACTCCGTGACTCTGGCAAAGAAGATCAACAATGACAATCCAACTGATTACTTACACATTGGACTCACCATGGCGTCTTATGGAGCTAGCCTCACCAGCTTTGGACTTCAAGATCAAGCAGTTGACCTAACTTTCATGGTATCAATTCTTGGCGCAATGCCTAACTTGAAGCTACTCCGTTTATCAGGAGTGAGTCTAACAGTGACTTCAGCACGTTGGGGATGCTGCCCTTCCGAGTCCACCGCCCCTGCCCTTCCTCACCAGCTTGTGCTTTGGTGGCTCAACGGTTGACAAAGATCTGATTGTCTACTTGTGGCTTCTCTGTTTTTACGCTGATCAACTTGTTAGCCTGAAGTTGGACACCAACCTCAACTTTCCAGCACTACAACAAAAACATGTGTATTCTGAAACTCACAATGGCCACATAATCCGTTTCGGAACCACTTCTGAGTCTGCATTTGGAAAACTGAAGAAACTGGAGATAAAACTTCCGACGATGGACTTTCTGCACTTCAGTGAACTCCCTGTGCTTAAAAGTCTCTCCGTAGCTAAACTGCCTGCATTTGTTGAGATGCAGGATATCTTTGTCATGATTGACAAATGCAGCCAAACCCTTGAGAACCTTTGTTTGTTTGTTCGCGTGGAGAGACTTTTAAGCACAGAGTTCACTGAAGTGCAGAAAGTCCATCGTGGAAGTTTTATCTCCAGTTTCTTCAGTTTTCCAAATGCAGACTCAGAAGTGGTTCCGAAACGGATTATGTGGCCATTGTGAGTTTCAGAATACACATGTTTTTTGCTGAGTGCTGGAAACTCGAGGTTTGTGTCCAACTTCAGGCTAACAAGTTGATCAGCGTAAAAACAGAGAAGCCACAAGTAGACAATCAGATCTTTGTCAACCGTTGAGCCACCAAAGCACAAGCTGGTGAGGAAGGGCAGGGGCGGTGGACTCGGAAGGGCAGCATTCCCCAACGTGCTGAAGTCACTGGTTAGACTCACTCCTGATAAACGGAGTAGCTTCAAGTTAGGCATTGCGCCAAGAATTGATACCATGAAGTTAGGTCAACTGCTTGATCCTGAAGTCCAAAGCTGGTGAGGCTAGCTCCATAAGACGCCATGGTGAGTCCAATGTGTAAGTAATCAGTTGGATTGTCATTGTGATCTTCTTTGCTAGAGTCGCGGAGTTGAACGGAAACGCATCCCCATCGTTTGAAGCGTAGCTGGAGATTGGTAAACGGTGAGGAGGTCGTGTTGTCCTGTAACCTTTGTCAGTATTTCTGGAAATGGTTCCAACTCGGTTGAGATTATCTTCTTTTCGATGAATGGAGTCCAGGTTTTGTTTCCACTGCGAACTCACACGGCGATAGCTTAGTAGGCTGTTCCTTGATTGATTCAGAGTCAGGTGTTTCAAAAATGATGAGCATCACCTGAAAAAAATAGTTTCTCATTATGGTTAACGAAACAAACAAAGGATAAGACGTTCTTGATAAAAAACAAGAAATAACAATGATATTTTGAAGCCACAATAAAAAGAAATGACTTGCTTCAGGGGGAAGATCTCCCATCGTCTTTTTAGGTTGAGGAGGGTATTCCCATGAAGTTCTTTCCGTTGGCGTTCCGGTATGTCCTCCTTAGCATCTTTGCTGTTTCTCTCAACAACTTCCAAACCTCAAGTGTAAACACACAAAAAATAATACACAATTCAACTAAAAATGATAATTAATGTTGATGTAATGCGAAAACTGACTAAAATAATTCACAAATTACCTAACTCACCAAAAATTAATCTTTTCTCGTTCGAAAGCGCCTTCAAATACCAATACAGTACACAAAATATAGTTAATTTACTGTCGTCTTGCAATCAACTCCCAATTATTTCAACCTTTAACTTGGACACAAGAAAAGTAGATGAGCAAAACGTTTTTATCGTGTGATTTGTTTACTTCACGAAAAGGCAGGCTCAACCCAAAGCAAAACATTGAGAATCTGTGTTTTTACTTTTTCTCGTGCTGCTTGGATTTCAAGCCATTCTCATCCTGAGTCTTCACTCTATGACTTTGTGTGATTACATAATAACAATTAATTTTATGCGTAACCTCCGAACAAAGACGAAAAGTTGCATGCATGTAAATTACTAGTAAATTAAAATGCTCGTACTGGCTGTCAGCTTATCATTTGAGAATTATCATGGTCTTGTTGACTTTCTTGCTTCAGTGTCAACTCGAATAACATATTGGAAAGCAGTTCTGTTTCTAAAATTTCTGGAGTTTTGCTAACTAATGCTTGTGAATGTGACTAGGACACAGGAAATAATAATAAATCATGCAGTTTTCAGGGTTCACTCAACGTCAATTTTGCTAAAAATAGAAGGGAAAGGCTGCATTAGCTGAGCTTAAGCTGTGAGTAGAGTAAATACTGAATTCATCTTTGAAAATTTCACATCTTGAAGCTAAAAAGTGGCGAGGTAGACTCGAAATTTTGACATGAAGTCTGGTACACCACCCTCGGACGTCAATAACGGACTTAAAACATATAGTTGCGACAGGGTTCGTCGTCCCCATCCAAACTGAGCGAGTTGAAACGAAATGGAATCCAGTCTTTAGTAGTTGAAACTAGGTATTCAGTTTGGTAAAGTGCAAAAACGAAATGAGCAATGGATGCAGATGCAACTCAACGGAATGGATAGCATGCCAATGCATCGGGCGTACTTTTCTAAAGTAACATGCTTATATGAATCATGACCTTGAATTTGAATGTTTTTGAAAGAATTTATAAATACATAATAAAACTAGCTACACATTGCGATACAAGGACATTAGGTGCTCAATCATTTTATTCCAAAACGTCACATATACCATTAAGCTTAACTGAAACGGATTATTATAAAACTACAGTAAAAGTGGCAATGAGAAATGATACTAAAGCTATTGGAGTCCAACCACGTCCATTCTGTAAAGCACGCAGACATCCCCAGTAACTTTGGCACCAGAGCTAACTGAAACCATTTTGAGCTTCGGACAGTTATTCCAAATTCCTTGCTCCCGCAATTCCCGAGCAATCGCTGCTTTCCGATTGAGAACAAACAGCGATTGAGAAGTGGAGCCTTTTCCTGGCGACCAAGTTCAATTTGCTTTGTCCAAGCCGCATTTTCCTTCCACTGCTGGATAATAACTCGTCGCTCAGCTTCAAATTGTGACCATTTATAAGAAGGCTTTTCAATTCGTGCTATCCGAGTTTCCCACTGACGGTGAAGTACGCCATTTAACTCTTCCTGAAGGACAGCTTCTCGTTCTTGAAGTGAAGCCAGTTTTTCTTTCAACTCAGCCCGTTCCTTCTCATCGCCGCTATGGATTTCCAGATTGAGCTCACTGTAGTTAGGATCCATCATAGCTGCATCCGTTTCCGTTCCGAAATGAGTTAGCTGGAGCAGCTCCAATTCAGGTTTAAATTTAAGGAGCGAGCTCTTATCCAATAAGGTTTTCTGGGAGTTATCTTTTGGATATTGGATCGTAGGAGCTGATGGCTTGGCTTTACCCCTTTCCAACGTTCCTTTACCGTTGTTTACCCATTCATACCAGTTGACGTCCATAAAGAGTGTCTCCAGTGTGTTGCTGCAGCTGTCAATGAAATCTCGTCAAATCTTGAATCTCAGGAGATCTCAATACGGGCAAGCCAGTCACTGAGAAATGTTGAAGGCTGGAGTTTCACTCAACTGTAAAAATTGAGGGCTAGGTCGATACATTTTGAGCTTCTTCAGCTTTTCAAAGGCAGTTGCGGATGTGACGCCAACGCTGGGTGGTCTCCACGGAAGTAGGCAAGGTACTCGGACTGCTTTCGAAGCGGTTCAAAAGGGCGCTGCGTCGCTTCAATGCTCAACTCAACCAATTGGTCGGCGTACGAGACCAGGAAGCCAGAGACAAGGTGCCCGCATTCGTATAAGAAGTCGCCGTCTTCAACTCCAATGATGTGAGGCAAGGTAGCGGTTGGTGAACGGAAACAGCACCACAAGCCAGATATGGAAACGCAACAAAGGCTCAACCGCTTGAGGGAAGGCATCCATCCCAACATTGTGGCCAGCTGGGGGCATGCAAATTGATGGCAGCAAAGGGAGATGGAACTCAGATTGCTTCCAACTAGCGCGGTTGGGACTTCGTAAAATTGGTTTGAATCTTTCGGTTCCCATGAGCCGTCAACAAATAGGGCGTTGAAAGGGAAGGGATTTCTGCCTTCTAAAAACAGAGTTGGACAGCAAGCAGCATAGAGTCTGCAGGATTCATCAAAGTAACCCAGCCTCGTTTCGGGAAATGGCGCAAGCCTCCCAGAGACCATCTTCATTTCCAAATGGGAGTCGATAATCGATTTCCATTCGGAGTTGATCAACCGGTAGCGAAGAACTGTGTTCCTCGTTCCATCCAGCAAGTACTCCAAAATCAACGTCAGAATCTGAAATAATATAGACAATAATTAATTGATTGGTAAATTAACAGTTGATATTATTTAGGCCCCAAATATTAATCAAACCTCAGGTGGGAGGTCGGCAATTGTTGCGCCACCAGATGTTTCTGGCTCTCCATCATCCGACGTTACGAGTTGGGAAGAAGTGTTGGGTTTTGACAAAAACATTCCGACGAGTGGTAACTCTAAACGGAGAATATCTAACAAACTTCAACTTTTAGTTGAGAAATAATAATTACTGATGAATACAAATGGTAAACACAAACTGTAGTTTTCACAATCAACAAAGAACAAGGTAATTCTGTAGTTCTGTGACAGAACTTCTGCAATGCAACTTGCAATAATATTTTCAAGGCGGCTTACAGAGACAGGCGAAACAACTCCAGTTTAATTTGCGCGCTCTTTGGAGTTTTCAATGCAATGTTTCTCATGCAGAGCAACAAAGAAACCCAGCTAATTTGCACAGCAAAAGGTGAAGGTCATCTACAAAAGGAACAAAAGAAGTTCTATGCAAATTTAGCTAACGTTTTATAGAGCGTTGGAATGGTATAAATAGAAGAGATTTTGACACACAGGATCCATTCTCTCACTGACTTTTGATCAGAGTTGGTCTCCAATATATTTCCCCCAAACTAAGTTTTCAAAAACTTTTCAGAAAGACAAGAGAATATTCAACATTCCTGTTTTATTTCTGGGGACATTTTTCAACACGGCAATCATGAGTTTCAACCCTTCAACAGGAAATCCGGGAAGTCTTCCTCAATTTTTCATTTCTCAAGGATTTACCGACGACTTCGGAAGCACTCAGCAGAGGGATTCGGATTTCCAAATTGGAAATCCGAATTGCAATGACATTCCCAGCTATTTGGTAATTCGTATTTGTACTCATCTAAATTATTCAGAAAACAAGTAATCCATTTTCGTATGAATGTCACTAAAAAGTTTTTCTTGTGATTTGGGGCCAGCAATGTGGTGTTGACATGAATCCACTAGTCATGGTCCTGACTCCTGGGGGCGATGGGAACTGCCAAGGCATGAGCTGGTGGATGTTTCAGGACCTTCATTCACCGCCACCATGGACCTAGGGCTAGAGTCATTCTCTCATGATTATCTTGCAGTTCAAACAGCCTAGAGTTGGTTGACGGAGCTCAAGTCCTCGAGACGAAGCTGGAGGAGCGAATGCGAAATACTGATCAGCCACCGATCATCACAGAAAAATCGTGGTTATTTATCACCTATAATTGGTAATTTCACAACAGAAGTAAATTAGTGGTAGTCCAACCTGTTTGTTTCGTGATAATTGATAAAATGATAATCCTTTTCGCGTAACTTTGATTTTTTCCAATTATAGGTGATAAATACGATTTTTCTGTGATAATCGGGGCTGATCAGTAGCTTTCGCATTGCTCCTCCAGCTTCGTCTCGAGGACTTGAGCTCCGTCAACCCAACTCTAGGCTGTTCTTGAACTGCAAGATAATCATGAGAGAATGACTCTAGCCCTAGGTCCATGGTGGCGGTGAATGAAGGTCCTGAAACATCCACCAGCTCATGCCTTGGCAGTTCCCATCGCCCCAGGAGTCAGGACCATGACTAGTGGATTCATGTCAACTCCACATTGCTGGCCCCAAATCACAAGAAAAACTTTTTAGTGACATTCATACGAAAATGGATTACTTGTTTTCTGAATAATTTAGATAAGTACAAATTACCAAATAGCTGGGAATGTCATTCCAATTCGGATTTCCAAATTGGAAATCCGAATCCCTCTGCTGAGTGCTTCCGAAGTCGTTGGTAAATCCTTGAGAAATGAAAAATTGAGGAAAACTTCCCGGATTTCCTGTTGAAGGGTTGAAACTCATGATTGCCGTGTTGAAAAATGTCCCCAGAAATAAAACAGGAATGTTGAATATTCTCTTGTCTTTCTGAAAAGTTTTTGAAAACTTAGTTTGAGGGAAATATATTGGAGACCGTCTCTGATCAAAAGTCAGTGAGAGAATGGATCCTGTGTGTCAAAATCTCTTCTATTTATACCATTCCAACGCTCTACAAACGTTAGCTAAATTTGCATAGAACTTCTTTTGTTCCTTTTGTAGATGACCTTCACCTTTTACTGTGCAAATTAGCTGGGGTTTTCTTTGTTGTTCTGCATGAGAAATGTTGCCATTGAAAAGCTCCAAAGAGCGCGCAAATTAAACTGGAGTTGTTTCGCCTGTCTGTTAAGCCGGCTTGAAAATATTATTGCAAGTTGCATTGCAGAAGTTCTGTCACAGAACTAAGAATTACCTTGTTCTTTGTTGATTGTGAAACTACAGTTTGTGTCATTTGCATTCATCAGTAATTATTTATTTCTCAACTAAAAGTTGAAGTTTGTTGAATACTTTACGCTTAGAGTTTTACAATTCACCAGAATGTCTTTGTCAAAACTGAACACTTCTTCCCAAGTCGGACGTCGGGAGAGCTGAAACATCTGGTGGCGCAACAATTGCGACCTCCCACCTGAGGTTTGATTAATATTTGGGGCCTAAATAATATCAACTGTTAAATCAATCAATTAATTATTGTTTATATTATTTCAGATTCTGACGTTGATTTTGGAGTACTTGCTGGATGGAACGAGGAACTCCATTCTGAGCTACCGCCTGATCAACTCCGAATGGAAATCGATTATCGACTCCCATTTAGAAAAGAAGATGGTCTCCGGGAGGCTTGCACCATTTCCCGAATTGAGGCTGGGCTACTTGATGAATCTGCAGACTCTACGCTGCTTGCTGTCCAACTCTGTTTTTAGAAGGAAGAAATCCCTTCCCCTTCAACTCCCTCTTTGTTGACGGCTCTCAGAATTAAACCGAAAGATTCAAACCAATTTTACGAGGTCCCAACCGCGCTAGTTGGAAGCAATCTGAGTTCCATCTCCCTTTGGTGCCCCAACTTGCAACCCCCCAACTGGCCACAATGTTGGGATGGATGCCTTCCCTCAAGCGGTTGAGCCTTTGTTGCGTTTACCAAGTATCTGGCTTAGTTGGTGCTGTTTTTCCGTCACCACCACCGCTACCTTGCCTCACATCATTGGAGTTGAAGACGGGCGCTTCTATACGAATGCCGGGCACCTTGTCTCTGGCTCCTGGTCTCTACGCCGACCAATTGGTTGAGTTGAGCATTGAAGCGACGCAGCCCTTTTGAACCGCTTCGAAAGCAGTCCGAGTACCTTGCCTACTTCGTGGGGACCACCCCAGCGTTGGCTCACATCCGCAACTGCCTTTGAAAAGCTAAAGAAGCTCAAAATCTATCGACCTAGCCCTCAATTTTTACAGTTGAGTGAAACTCCAGCCCTTCAACATTTCTCAGTGACTGGCTTGCCCGTATGAGATCTCCTGAGATTCAAGATTTGACGAATTCATTGACAGATGCAGCAAACACTGGAGACACTCTTTATGGACGTCAACTGGTATGCATGGGTGAACAACGTTAAAGGAACGTTGGAAAGGGTAAACCCAAGCCATCAGCTCCTAAACTCAAAACCATTACGATCCACTATCCAAAAGATGACTCCCAGAAAACCTTATTGGACAAGAGCTCGCTTCTTAAATTTAAACCTGAATTGGAGCTGCTCCAGCTAACTCACTTCGGAATGGAAACGGATGCAGCTTTCATGGATCCTAACTACTGTGAGCTCAATCTGGAAATTCACAGCGGCGATGAGAAGGAACGGGCTGAGTTGAAAGGAAAACTGGCTTCACTTGAAGAACGAGACACTGTCCTTCAGGAAGCGTTAAATGGTGTACTTCAGAGTCAGCGGCACGCTCGGAGGGCACGAAATGCTAAGCCTACTTATGGATGGCCACAATATGAAGCTGAGCGACGAGAGTTATTATCCGGCAATGGAAGGAAAATGCGGCTTTGACAAAGGAAATCGATCTTGGTCGCCAGGAAAAGGTTCCACTTCTCAATCGGCTGTATGTTCTCAATAGGAAAGCAGCGATTGCTCGGGAATTACGGGAGCAAGGAATTTGGAATGACTGTCCGAAGCTCAAAATTGGTTTCAGTCAGCTCTGGTGCCAAGGTTAGTGGGGATGTCTGCGTGCTTCGCAGAATGGACGTGGTTGGACTCCAATAGCTTTTAGTATCATTTCTCATTGCATTTTTACTGTAGTTTTATAATAATCCATTTCTGTTAAACATAATGGTATGTATGTTTTGGAATAAAATTATTGAGCTCCTAATGTATTTGTATGTATCTTAATGTGTAGTAGTTAGTTATTTATATGTTAGTAATTATTTCAACAACATTGGAATTCAAGGAGCATATTA
The DNA here is from genome assembly GCA_001718145.1 of Orchesella cincta. Classification (NCBI taxonomy): domain Eukaryota; kingdom Metazoa; phylum Arthropoda; class Collembola; order Entomobryomorpha; family Orchesellidae; genus Orchesella; species Orchesella cincta. The sequence goes on from LJIJ01004785.1 coordinate 10,812, forward strand.
GAAGTAGGCTAAAACATATTTATATCTTCAATGCCATCCATTCCGTTGAGTTGCATCTGCATCCATTGCTCATTTTGTTTTTGCACTTTTACCAAAGAATACATATTTAAAATAATTGAGAACTGGAATCCGTTTCGTTTCAACTCCCTCAGTTTGGATGGGGGACGACGAACCTGGTCACTACTATATGCTCAAGTCCGTTGTTATTGATATCCTGAGGATGGTGTACCAGACTTCATCTCAAAATTTGGAGTCTACCACTTTTAGCTTCAAGATGTGAAATTTTCTAAGATGAATTCAGTATTTACTCTACTCGGCTAATCATTTACCATCCATTTTTATCAAACATTGACGCTGAGTGAATCCTGCAAACTGCGTTATATATTATTATTTCCTGGGTCTGGGTCATAGTCACATTCACAAGCAGTGAAGCATTAGTAGGGAAAACTCCAGAAATTTACAAACTGAGAACTGCTTTCCAATATGTTATTCGAGTTGAAGCTGAAGCAAGAAGTCAACAAGACCATGATAACTCTCAAATGATAAGCTGACAGCCGGTACGAGCATTTTAATTTACTAGCAATTTACATGCATGCAACTTTTCGTCTTTGTTCGGAGGTGACGCACAAAATTAAGTTACTATGTAATAACAGAAAGTCATAGAGTGAAGACTCACGATGAGAATGGCTTGAAATCCAAGCAGCAGGAGAAAAAGGAAAAACACAGAATCTCAATGTTTTGCTTTGGGTTGAGCCTGCCTTTTCGTGAAGTAAACAAATCGCACGATAAAAACGTTTTGCTCATCTACTTTTCTTGTGTCAAAGTTAAAGGTTGAAATAATTGGGAGTTGCTTGTAAGACGACAGTAAATTAATTATAGTTTGTGTACTGCATTGGTGGTGAAGTATTTGAAGGCGCTTTCGAACGTGAAAAGATTAATTTTTGGTGAGTTAGGTAATTTGTGAATTATTTTAGTCAGTTTTCGCATTACATCAACATTAATTGATGTTTTTGAGTTGAATTGTGGATTATTTTTTGTGTTTTACACTTTAGGATTGGAAGTTGTTGAGAGAAACAGCTAAGATGCTAAGGAGGACATATCGGAACGCCAACGGAAAGAACTTCATTGTGGAATACCCTCCTCAACCTAAAACGACGATGGGAGATCTTCCCCCTGAAGCAAGTCATTTCTTCATTCTTTTTATTGTGCCTTCAAAATATCATTGTTATTTCTGGTTTTTTATCAAAGAACATCTTATCCCTTTGTTTGTTTCGTTAACCATAATGAGAAACTATTTTTTTCAGGTGATGCTCATCATTTTTGAACACCTGACTCTGAATCAATCAAGGAACAGCCTACTCAGCTATCGCTGTGTGAGTTCGCAGTGGAAACAAAACCTGGACTCCATCATCGAAAAGAAGATAGTCTCAACCGAGTTGGAACCGTTTCCAGAAATGCTGACAAAGGTTACAGGACAACACGACCTCCTCACCGTTTACCAATCTCCAGCTACGCTTCGAAACGATGGGGATGCGTTTCCGTTCAACTCCGCGACTCTAGCAAAGAAGATCCACAATGACAATCCAACTGATTACTTACACATTGGTCACCATGGCGTCTTATGGAGCTAGCCTTACCAGCTTTGGACTTCAGGATCAAGCAGTTGACCTAACCATCATGTATCAATTCTTGGCGGAATGCCTAACTTGAAGCTACTCCGTTTATCAGGAGTGAGTTTAACCAGTGACTTCAGTAACTTGAGGAATGCTGCCCTTCCGAGTCCACCGCCCCTGCCCTGCCTCACCAGCTTGTGCTTTGGTGGCTCAACGCCTGACAAAGATCTGATTGTCTACTTTGGCTTCTCTGTTTTTACGCTGATCAACTTGTTAGCCTGAAGTTGGACACAAACCTCGACTTTCCAGCACTTCAGCAAAAACAGTTGTATTCTGAAACTCACAATGGCCACATAATCCTTTTCGGAACCACTTCTGAGTCTGCATTTGGAAAGCTGAAGAAACTGGAGATAAAACTTCCAACGATGACTTTCTGCACTTAGTGAACTCCCTGTGCTTAAAAGTCTCTCTGTACACTCCGATGCTGGAATTCCTGAATTTGTTGAGATGCAGGATATCTTTGTCATGATTGACAAATGCAGCCAAACCCTTGAGAACCTTTGTTTGTTTGTTCGCGTGGATGATGAGGAGATGATGGTTTTAAACCAGCAGTTTATGATTTCAGGCAAGCTACCTCCAATAACGGAAGTCTTGTTTCCAAAGCTGAAAACGTTTGCGATTCCGTATCCTAAATCGAATGTGAGGAAATGATTGTAGGCTCCAAGTTTCTCGCCCTGTTTCCCGGCTTTGGAGGAGCTTCAGTTTCTCGACTGCTCTTCGCAGTATCCAACTCAGGATAAAGAGAAACGTAAAAGAATCAATGGAGTTAGAAGAAGAGAGGTCAAGAACGAAGAAGGAAATCGGCGATCTTAAGAACAGGCTGGTTTCAATTAACGAATGGATGGTGGAAAGGAGGCGCAAACTCTTTGGAAAGCAGGATGCTCTTCATCGTGGGGTCCTGAATCTGCATAGCCGGAAACGAAAAGAAGTTAAGTTAAAACTTGAGATGGAACTAAACTACGATGGTAAATATGAGAAGTCTCCAATCTTCCGCCGACTCGCTGCTCTTGATGAGAATGTGCAAAAAATACTTGTGGAACAGTATTTGGAGAGACAAGGAATTTGGAAAACTTGTCCCAAGCTCAACGTCGTTTATGTCAGCTCAACGGAGAAACCTGCGGGGGACATCTGTGTGATTCG